>QEPC01015351.1:3684331-3705707 GCA_003113815.1 Sphenodon punctatus | reverse complement strand
ACTTCGCATCCGCCTGAATGTTTGTTTGTCTTCTCCCATGTCTCTCCCACTGTCCCCTCTCCTTGTCTCCCCCTCCTTGTCTTTTAGATTGTAAGCCACAGGCAGGGACCGCGTCTGATTGTATGTTCTGTACAGTGCCAGGTTTTGCAACTGGTGCTTTATAAATGTTTAATAATAATAATAATAATAATAATTCAACACAAGCTCCTGGTCTTCATCTTCAAGGGTCTTCATGGCCTTGCTCCCCCATATCTTTCTGCTTTTGTATCCCTCCACACTCCTGCCCAGAAGCTTTGCTCCTCCTCTGCCCCCACCCTCGCCTGCTTGCAACTCCCCATCTCCTCTAAATGTCTTTGCCCCTTCTCTCTTTTTGCCCCCCAATGTCTAGAATTCCATCTCTGGTTACATTTGATCTGCTTCCTCCCTCCCAAATTTCAAATCCCTCTTGAAAACCCACCTCTTCTGTCAGACTTTTCCTAGTCATGAGTCAAAAAGCAAGTCATGAAATTCCATCCTCATCTCTCCCTCCCTCCGAATATCTATCTTCCCTGTAACTAAGTTAAACACGTGCACCTGCATTTTCTCAACCTCATGTGTCCTTGTCTCTCCTGATGATCACCTCTCCCTGGTCTCCGCCTTCCTTGTCTCTCCTAGATTGTAAGCCCTTTGGGGTAGGGAATTTATCTGTAACTACTGATAGTACAGTGCCAGGTACACTGCTGACGCTATATAAATAATAATAAATTAATTAATAAATAATTAGTTGACATTTCAAAGGAGTGAGGGGTGGTTGGGGTGATGCTGGTGTTAAAAGGGCCGCAGTGTGTGGTGTGTGTGTGTGTGTGTGTGTGTGTGTGCACCCACACTGGGTGGAGGTGAGTGTGCGCCTGTTCCCACCTCCACCCACATCCATGCACGTAGCAACGAGTATTGGAGCCCATTGCTCATGCGTGGGGGGTGGGTGGAGATGGGTGGAGTGCGGGAGCACTTACGCACCCCCACCCACCGCAGGCACCATTCCTATGGGCGCCCACCCATTCCCCCCGCACCTGCCGTGGGGTTCACATGGGTGCTTCCCCCACCGCACACTTGTATGGTGGGGTGCGCTCATGTGAAAAGGCCCTAAGAGATTAGAATGTGTTTTATTGCATTTTATATTTTTAATGTTGTTAGCCGCCCTACATCTATGGAGAATTGTGGGTAAAAATGTGAAAAATAAAATAAATACATTTCCACTTCTAGGATCCCATTTGTCACTTTGCCATTTACCACTTTGCCATCCATTTTAATCCTGAGAGGTAATCCTGATGCAGTACTGTGCAAGTATTAGTACAAGGGTTAGTTTAAATATGTAACATGTACTTTTCATAAACATCCCCTTTTAAAGGGGAGGTATGGTAATCCTTCTCCCAAACCAGTGATTACCTGAACCAGATCAATGCCCCATTTCCCCCTAGCCAAGTTAACAACCTCACTGCCCTATTCTCCACCTTCCCCCAAACTAGTGTCCCCCCTTTTAAATTGGTAATAGACTTAATAACAATTTTTTACCGTGTTTTCCTTTCCTTGTAGGTCTGCCACTCACTGCACTGAACATCTGCACCAAAATAACCGACTCACAGGCAACCAATGTGGAAAAGGCAGTGAACATTGGTAAAAAATATAAATGCAAATAAACATAAATACTAAAAACACAAATGCAGATACACAAATACTTGACCCCCAGGGACAGCCCTAAAAATATAATCTAAATGTTTCTTCTATTTTCAAAATCTTTTTGATGACAACCTGCTGCTTTAACTTTAGATCAACAGAAAGTACATGAAATAGCTTAATTGCCTATTTAAGAACAGGAAAACAGGTTAATTGTCCAGTTGGAAACAAGTTAACAGGCTAACTGCAAGATGTTAATTGAATCATCTATAAATAAAATAGTACCAGTTAAAGGCTACTTTTGACACTAACAAGAAGATAGGGAAATTGCCCTCTTGCTGAGTACTTACAGAGACTTTTCTGTATTGTGGGGGACACAGCTCTTGTCTAGTACAGAGCTGATCCAGATATGGGAAGTCAAAATCAGAGGGATTATATTATATTGTATTTTACATTTTAAAAATTACCTTGGACAGTGAGAATTTAAAGAACAATATGAAGCACATGTCTCTTGGATGGGACATCTAACCCAGTATTCTGTCTCCAACAAGGCTTGCACTGGAAGCCTCAGAGGAAGAGTAGAAGAAACAGGACATTTCTGGAGTGATCAATTTCTTGTCAGTCACTCCCGATTATCTGCAGTCAGAGATTTCATCCCTAGATCAGCTTGGTTAATATAGCCACTGATGTACCTAATGTGAGGAAGCAAAATGCACTTCAGTTAAGAAATTTGTCTAAACTGTTCAAGTTTTGCACAGTTTAAACTCCATCTCATTGTTGCACATATGCTGTACTATGTGCAGACACAAACTAAGCACTTTTCTATTTGAAAGTGGCTCATCATGTAGCTTTTAAGAAATAAGTTATCCAGTTTCTTTGTCAATGCTGTCTAGTGTCTTCCCCAAGTACAACCCTTAATGTGATAGAAATACATTCTCTGTACTCCAACCTAGACTTCACCCAGGTATTTTGTGTTCTGAAAATACAATTTAAACAATCGGTTTAGCAAATATTTTTTTCTATTCCACTCCTACTTATTAAATATTAGCCTCTGGTCTACTTCATTTGATTTTGTGCAGCCTGAAGTAATTGAAATAGCATTCATAGACAAAGATATATTTTTTTTTTAAAAAGAAAAGAAAATACATTCACGCAGCAATTTATTCTCTTCCAAAATAAGCCCATGTCTTAAAAGCCTTTCTTTGCCAGCCAGTATGAGAGCTGAATAATCAAGGGCTTGGTGATACAAAGGGGCCCACACTTTTGATGAATTTCATATCCAACGGGAGGGGAATGGCATTTGGAAGATGTGCTTTGAAGACTAGGACATCCTTTTATGGACAATGCAGCGCTTGCACACAAAATAAAGGCCACCACTGTGCTCTTTTTACCCCTTCCCTTTCAGACACATGTTGATAGAAATAGATAAATTCCTCTCCCCACTTCCCCCGATGTGCTATACAAGCTCAGCATCACAGCAGTCCATGTAGCAGGAGGGGATCCCACTGGCAAAAACTGAAGGCAACGACCTTTTCCCTATCAGTGCCACAATTCAAACAGAAAAGAAGGGGGATGGGAAAGGATGATGTGCTTAATAATTCTTTTCCTTGAGAAAGAAATGAGACAAGTTAATTGTTGCATTTTAAAAGACAATATAACTTCTATAGTGAGCTTTTGCATTGACTTATTGGAGGCTGGCACTAGGTGGTACCATGGCTGCTGGAAGGATTACTGGGAATAAATAATCTGGAAGGATTACTGGGAATAAATCATCAGGGGATTTTCAAAGAACATGCCTGAAACCAGGGGTGACTGCAGTCTTTGACACTACACAGTTATAATCTATCAAAGGAATATTTCCAGTGGCCAAAGAAGGACAACTCCTACCCCTCATCCAATAAAATCTTCCCTCTCCCAATAAACTCTGTCCCTCATGCACTTCCATATGCATACACAGCTTCCAGCACTCATAGTGCATAGAGGAACAGAAACTCTTTTGCTTATCATTATACTTAGTGTTTTGTTATTCCATCTTCTTCCCATTGTCCCCTCAAGTGTTTTTCCTGGGAGACAATCAAGAAAAAAGTGCATGAGGCTTGGATACCAGACTTTGTTGTTGTTCTCTCTCTCACGTTCATGAAAGAGGGATTTTGACCCACTCAGAGAGAAACAGTGGGACCCAGCACCCTAAGAGAGACTGTCCCTCTAAGGCCACTTTCAGACATGGCCCCCCGCACATATTTGGGCTAGGGATGGGCAAACGCGGTTCGGAAGTTCGGAGTTTGGCCCGAACTCGGCCTGTTCGGATGACCGAACCCGAACCCAAACAGGAACAGGAACATACCAAACAGAACCGAACACCAAACAGCGAAATGACCGAACAGTTCGGTCAGTTCGGATCGCATTTGGGTGGCAGAAAAAGGTTCACTGTAAGGTGACAGGGAGGGGTAGTACTAGTCACTGAGGAGCAGACTTCCAGGCACCAGGGATGGAGAGGCTTGCAAGAAATGAAACTATCTGCCTCCCCCTTACCAACACCTTCTGAGCTAGTCACTGTTCCTGAACAGCAGGAGTTGAGTAGGATTATTAGATTGCTTTAAGTTTCATTTCAGTTTTGTACTGAAATGAAACTTAAACCTTAAACTGAAACCTTGTGTTTGTGATTTCCCCCCCCCCATATATATATAGAGAGAGAGATAGAGAGAGAGATAGATAGGTTAGGGATAGTAGTTGTAGGAGCTAGCTTAGTGATAGAGATAGCGTTAGTGATTTAGTTTTAGTGTTTGTAGGAGTAGGCCTGTGTACTTATTAGATAATCCATTTAGTTCATAGCATTTAGAATAGTTAAAAGCAGTTAGATTTAGTGTAGATAGATAGATATAATATTAGATTAAAAAACAAAAAAACAAAACCCATATAAAAACAAAAAAACAAATAAAAAACAAAAGACAACCATATAAAACCCAATAAAAAACCAAAAAAAATATAAAAAACAAAAAAACCACCCATAACATTTTCTGAACGGCCAAACCGAACGGCCGAACCAAACAGCTGAACCCGGCGAAATAACCGAACAGCCGAACTGAATGGACGAACCAAATGCAGTCGAACCGAACGGACGAACCCGAACCGCGATCTGTTCGCCCATCCCTAATTTGGGCTGCAGGGGGTGAGGGGAAATGCGCAGCAGAATATGTGTGGGGATCGGCCAGTCTGAAAGGCTCCCCCACGTGGCTTTGTTGGTAAAACCGCATGGGATGCAGAGCTCGATTTCCTGCTCTCCATCCCGCATGTCTCTGCCAGCAACGATGCATAGCGGGGCCTTTCAAACCGGCTGGTCCCCGCGCATATTTGGGCTGTGCATTCCCCCCTGCAACCCAAATATGCATGGGGGGGCATGTCTGAAAGTGGCCTAAGTAGGGAGAGTTGGGAGGTATGTAATAGTCCTGATCTGACACTTCTGTACTCACCTGTTCAACTGTGAAAAAGGCAACTCAGACTCCAGTTTTGCCCGTGCTTTTGCTATTATGAAATTTCTTTAAATGATACGATTGTGAAAAATGTTGCTATAGCTGTATTACACATCAAGGCTGAATTAAGGGACCTGATAAGCTCATGCTAACCCATGCTTTCTGGCCCTCCATATAGGCCACCTACAAAGTGTATGGGGGAGACAGGGGAGATGCAGTCAGTCTCGTAGTCCTTGCAAGAAGGAGCAGAGTGGAGAAGCCCTAAACGGTGAATCCCCATGCTGCAGGGTAGCTAGCATAATAGCTAATCTGGCCCTGCTGCACATTAATCTTGATGTCGGTATTAATAAATATAGCTTTTATATTTGGGAAATGATGGAGACTATCTGTGAAATAGTCCACATTCATAAAACTCTGGAGCCAGTTTTGGAGAGAGGTAAGAATGGAAGGATGTCAGCTATAATGGGTATCTATTAAAGAAAAGAGCCAGGTGGTTCTTGCCCACCCTAGCTCAGCTTTCCTAGAAGCTCTGCTTCTAGGAAAATGAAGAGGCACAGGGTGGGGACACTGGAGGCAATCCCATGCCCTGCGCATGTTGCGTGCATCCTGTGCATGCACACGTGTCTGCAAACCGTACACATCTCCATAGGGATTGCATTGTGCCCCGCAGATCCCATGCAGGAGCTGTGCAGATCTCATGCAGACCCCGCTTGGGACTGAAGCCACTCTCTCCAGAGCAAATAGATAGGACAGTTCTCACTATTTCTCTGACTCTCTTTCCACTATGGTGTGCTAGTCCCATTGGTGGGTGGAATGGGAAGGGATGGAAGGAGGAGAGATTCTCTGGCTACAACTCTCCTGTTCTTTAGGAGAATGTTCCTCCAACTGAAGCACAGGAGATTGCGTTTGAATCTCACTTAACTTTTCTGTGCTTCCTAGACACTTCAACTTTTCCTTTTCAAGTCCTCCCTCATTTTAAGCTAACAAAAAGATGGCACAAGGATGCAGTGAGGAGTGGAAACCAGTAATTAGTATGGTTGCTCCAAAGCTTAGCTACCCGACTACACTAGAAATGTTGCAAATATTTCCTATGGTGATTCTGCCACTGATCATCTCTGTGATGTCACATGGCAGATCTGTTCAGATGTCACAAACAAAGCTGCCCAAATAAACCAGGGGCAAAAGCATGGTGTTGCCAGTACAGCCTCCATAAACAGCTCACAAGCACCTTGGAAGACAGATGAACAGGTCAGGACTCCCAGTGCCAGATCCATGATGTCCAAGCTAGGAAGAGATATTGTGACCCTAGCTCACAATATTCTCCCTCTCTCTCTCTCTCTCTCTCTGAAAGATGTTGAAAATCTGGGTTCCAGCTCTGTACTTTGTTCTCATTTATGCTACAAAGCTGCAGCTTGGCATATATTCAAAAATGTCATTCAGTCGCATGAACCATTCATGGCAAGCACTTGCCCTTCCCCAGAGACTTGTCACCTGCAGTTTCCTAGAACCCTGACTGAAAGCTAGGGAAAGCTTTGGAGGTTTAGATTCTTCCCTTTGAGGTTTTCTTCTTTTTTTCACATATACCCAGAATTTGACTCAGACTAGCTCAAACCAAGAGGGAGTAATTTTGGAACTTGTAGAAAATGAAACACGCTGAGTTGCCCATAAATCTTGCTAGAAATAGGCCAAAATTTACTTACATCAGCATAAGTCCAGAATAATTCCAGTGTCACATTTTTGCTGTAGCTGCGGACAGAACTTGCCTTAGAAAATACATGAGTGAGGATGAAATGTTATATGTATTTTACTTATTAAAATGGAAAACAGTAAAATCTTGATCCACGCCATCTTATTGTCATGGCTGATAAAAAGTGTCAACAGTTAATCCAGCTTGCCGCACTTTTCTGAAACTGTTAGACTGGGATGTGTGGGGGAGATTTCAGCTTTGCCTTGAAAACTTTGGGTGAATCAACCTAAGCATTAACATTGCCCTACCAATCTTTTCATCTGGAAGAGGGAACAGATATAGTATCATGCTAATCCTCTGTTCGACGTCTCCTAGAGACTGCAAAAGTCCCAAGCTAAACACATGTCACAAAAAAGTAAGTAAAGTTATCCACATACAAATCCACTCTAATTTCATATTCATATGCATAATGCTTTATCAAAGGGTTCAAGAATTAGATGGCTACTAGCAATATGCACACACTTCAGAGATTGTTCTAAATGTATGTATGTATCCTCTGATTAGCAGCTGATTGGAGTTGCAAAGTGATTCATTTAACATTCTGGACAGAAACAAGGTCATAGTCTCCATTTGCTTGTTAAAAACAACGTTTTACAGTGATGAATGGGATAACTATGTTACTATGCTTAGTTTTCCTTTTAAAATTCAGGCCAAGACGTGTTATCAGTACCATTCCCTCTTTCAAACAGCTTACTTGTTTTGCAGTCTGTCAAAAACTTTCATAGACACTAAAGGTTTGCTGCAGTGATGTTCCTTTCTGTTTTCCCAATTGGATTTGCTTTTATACTAGTTCAGTATGTGGTACAAACCAAACTCTACTTATTATACTATGCCCTGGTTTCTGCAGTGGTTACCTCAGAAAAAATGCAATTCAGTAAGGGCTAGTTGAGTAGACAGTCACTTCTGTTGATCCACAGCAACTCTAGTATTGGATACAAGTTAAGGATGCTGATCCCATTTAATCTTCCTAACTTTTTCAGAGGAGGGATGGGAAGCAAGGCTGCAACTGCAGCAATTCTCATGGTATTGGGAAGTGTCCAACCACACAAATTACTCATACTTGCAGTTATTTACCCTTGGATAATATAATCACAACTTCCAATGTCTACACAAACGTTTTTACCCAGGGTAAAGGGAACAACATAGAACAATGATTGACTCAGACAACAATTATTTGCACAATGATTGACTCTCAAATGCCAGGGTAAAGTGCCACATGCTTTTCGTTGGCACCTAAACTTACATCACAGTTTAATATTACATGTTGAAACTCCCCACTTTGTATGACATGTAAGTTTCTCCTTGCTGCATTATGGGATTGAACAATGTTGCTTTCAGTTACTCCATCAGGAAGATAGTGTTCCCTCTATCATTCACCATCTCTGCCACTCATCATAGCAAGTACCATTGTTGCCATAGAAGCAATGCTTATTATGGAAAAGGGGGTGAGGGGCTATTGGAAAACTCTGTCAACCTGTATCCTTCCTTGCTGTCTGCTGTGATGGATTAAAATTGTACTATTTAATTTAATTTTATTTATTTATTCATTTATTAGTTTTTATATCTCACCCTATCCTGACCAAACAGCTCCGGGCAGTTTACAATCCTCATAAAACATCCATAAAATCAATAATAATAAAATACAAGTTAAAACATAACCAAATGGAGCCAAACACAACCCAGTAACCCCCCTCCTAACCCTCCATCGACCACCCTACCTGTCTCCCTTGCCGAAAGCCAGGTGGAACAGCCAGGTTTTACATTGGCATTGAAATGAAGGGAGGTCCGGGGCCACCCGGGCCTCCACCAGAAGGGAGTTCCGCAACCCTGGTGCAGCCACTGAGAATTCCTTCTCCATCGTAGCCCCCCGGGATACTTGGGGGGACCTAAAGGAGGGCACCCCAACAGGGCCCAGACCATGGGGACCAGACTGTGTAGAACTTTATAGGTCAACACCAACACCTTGAATTGGGCCTGGAGGACTACAGGCAGCCGGTGCAGAGAGTGGAGGACTGGTGTTATGTGCTCCTGGCAACCTGTTCCAGTAAGGAGACTGGCTGCCGCACTCTGTACCAGCTGCAGTCTCCAAGCCGTCACCATGGGTAGCCCTACGTAGAACGTGTTGCAGTAGTCCAGTTTTTAGGTAATGAATGCATTATGTTGGTAGCCAGGTCCGTGTCCAAAACATACGGCCAAAGCTGTTGCACCAGATGTAATTGGCGAAATGCACCCCTCACCACAGCATCTACCTGGGCATCCAGGTGGAGCTGAGAATCGAGGAGCACACTCAGACTATGGACCTGAGAGACAAGGGGTGGATGCACCCCATCTATGATGGCGGGGCCTCGACTCCCTTGCCTCTACCCACCAGCATCAGCTCTATCTTATCGGGATTCAGCCTCAGACAGCTCACCCTCATCCAATCCCCCAAAGCCACCAAATACCGAGTAAGCACCGAGACTGCCAGGCTGTGGTCTGATGAAAATGAGAGAGAGAGCTGAGTGTCATCAGCATATTGGTGACACCAGACACCAAACCCACTCAGCACCCCATCCAGTGGCTGCATATACACATTGAACAGGAGAGGGGACAAAATAGAACCTTGCAGGACTCCACATGTGAGGTCGTGGGGGGATGAAAAACAGTCCCCCAGCACCACACGCTGAGTTCTTCTGGCCAGGAAAGAGTGGAACCATTCAAGCACAGTCCAGTCCACAACAGTATCAAAGGATGCTGACAGATCTAATAGAATCAGGAGAGATGGCCTACCTTGATCCATGTCATGATGAAGGTCATCAACAAATGCCACAGCGCAGTCTCAGTGCCATGCTCTAAGCGAAAGCTGGACTGTATGAGATCTAGGAAGCTGATGCAATCCAGATGCTCTTGTAGCTGCTGAGCCGCAACCCGTTCAATAACCTTCTTTAAAAAGTGAAGGTTAGAGACTGGCTGAAAGCTGGCTAGGACGTCAATGTTGAACAATGATTTTTTGAGCAGAGCCACACCACTGCCTCCTTGAGGCAGTCTGACACTCTGCCCTCCTGCAGACTACTACTGACATTGTTTAGTATGAGGCCTGGGGTCAGGTTTGTTTGTTTGCTTGTTTGTTTGTTTATATAACATTTTTATCCCGCCCCTCCTGCTCACAGGGCAGCCCGGGATGGTGAACAACAAGATAAAATAATAAAATAATAAAACAATTTAAAATGTTAAAAATTCTAATAAGCAGGGGAAAACAAACCCACCCATCCTACCCCTACCCCTCACCTGAAGGAGCACACAGAAATAATAGGGTCTTTTCGCATGGACGTCCCTGCCCTTGCACATGTGTGGGGGGGGCATGTATACAATCTCTGTGGGAAGTGCAGGGGGGATGGGGATGTGTCCGTGGGAATGCCACAGCTGGTGGGTGGGGATACGTGCATGCTCTCACACCCCACCCACCTCCACCCATCACCCATGCATGGAGTAATAGGTGCTAATGGTGGATGCTCCATGCGTGGTGATGGGTGGAGCTGTCTGGGGGTCTGTGGGAATGCAACCCCATGCACCACCCATCCGCCGCGCTGCCCACCCATCCCTCACACACAGCGGCTTGTATGAAAAGGGCCATAGTCAAGAATGTGTGGATGTTCAGAGGGTGGAAAATCAGTCAAGGAACATAATTTACCCCAGGTGCAACCAAAACACAAAGCCAGCACCCTGGATCTAAAAAAGCAAGACAAACTGTAGAACTGCAGTCATTGGATTGCTCTGACCAAAGTTACAGGTCTGACCCAAGGAGCTTTTGGCTTGGGGCTAACTGATCGAAGATGATTCTGGGATGGCCTGTGTGCTTCAGGAGTCAGCAGTTCCACCAGCTGACCAGCATGAAGCTGTGGAGAAGACCTGGATTCAAGGTTCTGTTAAAGCCATTGGTCCTGACAGACATGTGATCTATCAATATTGTTAAGAGTCAGAGGCAGGATAAAGTTGTGCTTTTTCCTAGGAGTCATCATCAGCACTGTCAAGAACACTGCAATATGTTGCTTTATATTGTTGCATTTTGGTGATGAGCCATCCTGAGATGCTGTGTGGGCAGGAGGGAGTGAGGTAAAAAATATCTATTAAAAAAAAGATGGACAGCAAATCCTCCACAAGCTAGAAGAGATGCTGAAGCCAAGTCTCACAAACATGTGACTTTCCATTACTGCCAAGAAGTTTATGGCAATGGCCATCTGGAAACTGGTCAACCCAGACACCTACAGGTCTGTACTATTCTCTTTTTCATTAAATTCTAACTTTTTAAAATGGTGATGTCATTTGTGGTCAGCTTTCCACAAAATTTGTTTCAGTAAAGTCTGAACTCTGAACCAGTCATACAGTTTACACATGGGCAGGGCATTCCTATGGCAGGATAGTATACACAATAGCAGTTAGCACAAGCAGTTAGCACAAGCATGTGCCCATTAAGAAGAAGAATAAAAAGAATACATTTAAGTGTCTATATGCTAATGCTAGAAATCTAAAAAGTAAGATGGGAGAATTAGAGTTTATAGCACGAAATGAAGATCTAGACATTATAGGCATCACAGAGACCTGGTGGGATGAGGATAACCAATGGGACACTGTGATACCAGGGTACAAGATATATCGAAAGGACAGAGGAGATCGTGTTAGTGGTGGGGTGGCTCTGTAAGTTAAGGACAGCATTGAAACAAGTAGAATAAAAATTTTACAAGATGTAAACTGTTCCCTTGAATCCCTATGGATTGAAATTCCAGGTATTAAGCAGAAGAGTATAGCGGTGGGGCTGTACTATCGCCCCCCCAGACCAGAATAGAGAGACTGATTATGTAATGCTAACAGAGATTAAACAGGCTACTAAAACTGTGAATGTAATAATAATGGGTGACTTCAACTACCCCAATATTGACTGGGTGAATGCCTCCTCGGGGTGGGATGTGGAGGTAAAATTTCTGGATGCCATAAATGACTGCTTTTTAGAGCAATTGGTTCCAGAACCAACAAGGGGAAGAGCTGCTTTAGATCTAGTCCTAAGTGGCACACAGGAACTAGTGCAAGGAGTAACTCTGGCTGAGCCACTAGGCAATAGTGATCATAATATAATCAAATTTGACATTGCTGGAGGGAGAAAGTTAATTAAAAGTACAGCACTGGCTTTTAACTTTAAAAAGGGAGACTATGCCAAAATGAGGAAGCTAGTTAGAAAGAAACTAAAGGGCACAGTTGAAAGGACTACATGTTTGCAAGAGGCATGGAGGCTGTTGAAAAGCAGCATCTTGGATGCCCAGATTACATACATCCCACAAGTTAAAAAAGGTAGCAGGAGGACTAAACGTCTACCACTGTAAATAAATGGAGACGCAAAGGAGGCTATTAGAGCCAAAAAGGCATCCTTTAAGAAATGGAAAGCTAGCCCCAATGAGGAAAATACAAAGGAGCATTAACACTGGCAACGTAACTGTAAGTGCTAATAAGGCAGGCCAAGAAAGAATTTGAAAGGACACTTGCTAAAGAGGCAAAAACAAATAATAAAATCTTTTTCAAGTATATCAGAGGCAAGAAGCCTGCTAGGGAATCGGTTGGGCCATTAGATGACCAGGGAGTAAAAGGGGCACTCAGGGAGGACAAGGACATTGCAGAGAAGCTAAACGAGTTCTTTGCTTCGGTCTTCACTGTGGAGGATTTGGGGAAATACCCATGCCAGAAGTCTACTTTGTAAGTGATTAATTGGATGAACTGTCACAAATCAGCGTGACCCTGGAGGAGGCTCTAGAGCAAATTGACACGCTTAATACGAACAAATCACCAGGGCCAGATGGTATTCACTCCAAAGTTCTGAAGGAACTCAAATGTGAAATTGCAAACCTACTAGTAGTATTTGTAACCTAATGTTGGAATCTGGCACTGTACCTGAGGACTCGAGGGTGGCAAATATGACCCCAATATTTAAAAAGGGATCCAGAGGTGATCCTGGAAACTACAGATCGGTAAGCTTGATATCTGTGCCAGACAAAATGGTGGAAACTATCATTAAGAACAGAATCACTGGGCATATTGATAAACATGGCTTAAGGGCAAAGAGTCAGCATGGATTTAGCAAAGGGAAGTCATGCCTCACTAATCTCTTGGAATTCTTTGAGGGCGTCAACAAGCATGTGGACAGGGGAAACCCAGCAGATATAGTGTACCTGGATTTCCAGAAAGCTTTTGATAAGGTCCCACATAAAAGACTCTTGAGAAAATTAAAAAGTCATAGGATAGGAAGTAGTGTTTTGCTATGGATTGGCAACTGGTTGAAGGATAGGAAGCAAAGAGTGGGATATATGGCCAGTTTTCACAATGGAGGGATGTAAAAAGTGGTGTGCCCCAAGGATCTGTACTGGGACCAGTTCTTTTTAATGTATTCATTAATGATCTGGAAAAGGGGTGTTAAGAGTGAGGTGATCAAATTTGCAGATGACACCAAGTTATTCAGAGTAGTCAGAACACGAGCAGACTGTGAGGAGCTGCAGCAAGATCTTACAAGACTGGGTGCCTGGGCATCTAAATGGCAGATGAGATTTAATGTGGACAAGTGCAAAGTGATGCACATTGGGAAAAATAATCCAAATTATGAGTACACAATGCTGGGTACTAAGCTAGGAGTTACCACTCAGGAAAAGGATCTGGGAGTGATTGTGGATAATACACTGAAATCCTCAGCCCAGTGTGCCGCAGCGGTCAAAAAAGCAAATAGAATGTTAGGAATTATTCGCAAGGGAATAGAGAATAAAACTGAGGATGTCATAATGCCTCTATACAAATCAATGGTGCGACCGCACCTTGAATATTGTGTGCAGTTCTGGTCGCCCCATCTCAAAAAAGACATAGCGGAACTAGAAAAGGTACAGAGAAGGGCAACAAAAATGATCCAGGGTATGGAACAGCACCCGTATGAGGAGAGGCTTGATAGGTTGGGGCTCTTCAGCTTGGAAAAGAGACGGCTGAGAGGAGATATGATAGAGGTCTATAAAATCATGAGTGGTGTGGAACTTGTAAACAGGGAACGGTTATTTACCCTCTCAACTAGTACTAAAACTAGGGGACACTCCATGAAACTCACAGGTGGCAGAGTAAAAACAGACAAAAGAAAGTATTTTTTCACTCAGCGTACAATTAGGTTGTGGAATTTACTGCCAGGGGAGGTGGTCAAGGCCAGCAGTATAGCTGAGTTTAAAAGAGGTTTGGACAAGTTTCTGGAAGATAGTTCCATTAGCAGCTATTAGCCAGATAGGATTGGGGAACAAAACCCTTTACTGTCGGGAACCTGGGGATGACCCACAGGGAATGGATAGCATGGTGACCTGTTGGGTGCTTCTCCAAGGCCCCCGTGATTGGCCACTGTCTAAAACAGGATGCTGGGCTTGATAGACCATTGGTCTGACCCAGTATGGTACTTCTTATGTTCTTATGTTAAGTCCCATTCATTTCAGCTGACATGAAATGTTGTGGATTGCATAGGTCCAAAATGGTAATGAAATAGAAATGCCCATATTCTCAACTAGGGGTGGGACTACCGGATCATCCGGTATCTGATACTGCTGGTATTTTGGTGTACCGGCAGTATCAGATTAACCCGGTAATCCGGCCCGTTTACCGGATTTCCCCCCCCGTACCGGATTTTTTACATTGCGACCATTCAAATGAATGGCCGCAATGTAAAAGAAAACCACAAAAAACCCCAAACACTTTCCCTCCCTGAGTCCAGGCTGTGCAGGTGGAAGGGGGGACACCCCTGCCCACCCTGCCCACCCTGGATTTAAACAACAACAAAATTTCCCCTAAGTCCCCCTAGTGTGGGCTCTGGGCCGCCGCTGGTGACCCAGAGCCAGCACCAGCAGCCAGCAGGTAAGTTTACCGGTACTGTACTGATCCCTGGGGTGGGGTGGTTTAACACCCCCCCACCCCAGGGATCACCCCTCTCCCAGGGATAGGCTCCTAACTTGAGCTTCGGGTGGCAGCGGCGGCGGCAGCGGTCCAGCGGCTTCAGCGCTGGCTGTGGCTGCCGCCAGCTTCAGCATGCTACTAGGCCTTCGGGGTAACTTCCGGGTTCCCCAGATAGGTAGGAGGCAATCCCTGGGTGGGGAGGGTGATCCCTGGGGTGGGGTGTGTGTTAAACCACCCCCACCCCAGGGATCAGTACAGTACCGGTACACTTACCTGCTGGCTGCTGGTGTTGGCTCTGGGTCACCGGCGGCGGCCCAGAGCCAGCACTAGGGGGACTTAGGGGAAATTTTTTTGTTGTTTAAATCCAGGCTGGGCAGGGTGGGTGGGGGGTGTCCCCCCTTCCACCTACACAGTCTGGGAGGGGGAGGGGGGAGGTTTTTGTTTTTTTCCATTGATTTCAATGGGGACAGTTCCCCATTGAAATCATCAATGAAAAAGATCCGGTACCGGTAAACCGGTATTACTGGATGGTAAGCCATTTTTTTTAAAATCCGGGAACCGGTAAAACTGGTACCCGGTATTTGCCCTAATGTCCCACCTCTATTCTCAATCCTCTAGGCTAGGAGAATTGTTCAGGTGTCTCTACTTTACGTTTATCTCAAATTGCTTTAAAATTGTTTAATAACTTCAATAAGACACTAATTCTGAGCTGTTCCTGGCACTTTTTAGAGCTGGTATTAAATGAATAATACATCAAATTTGACCAATTCTTATTCATTTATGCAAAGCAAATTGCAAAGTCAAATTCAAAATTATGCGTTTGTGAAATTTGTTTCCAGTTTCTGATTCAATTCTTTGCTAGACAGGGCAATTTGGTATCTGATACCTTGTTAGCCATGGTGCTTCAGTAATTGGTACTTCATGAGATGTGGTTATTCCTTATTTGGTACTTTTTGTCTTTATTGGGAGGGAGGACAGGTTTCTTAAACTTTTGAATGTGAATTTAAATTTGATTTGTCTGTGTGGCATTATGGAGGAAAAGTAATGAATAACAGAATACTTGAAAATCAAACGAATGCACTGAGTAAAGTAAGTAACTGAACCAAATACCAAATACAGGAATACTGAAGTGTCTGAAGAATCAGTGTGAAGGGATTAATTTCACATTGGTGTAGTACCAATGGTAGATATTCATTTCAAGAAGCAAGTATCCAAACTGTATTCACAAATGTATATTCACAGGATATTCATTTCAAACCTAGATCTTTTCCACAGAGGAATCCAGGATAAATGTTAAGACGCCTCCAAACTCCAATACTTTTCAAAAGAATAAGCACAATACAGAAGGCTGTAGTGCCCTGTGTTTGAATTTGTCACAGCAGGCATATGGCTCAAATTGATGGAAGGTAGACAAATAAGGAGAAGAAATGATGTGGTTGAGGGTTGGCTGGGGCAGAATGAATACAGAACTCTGTGACCTTAACCAGGATTTTAAAATCTTGTTTGCAAAGCAGGATTTTAAAATCTTGTTTGCTATAGTCTCCATTACAACAGTGATATCCCCAGTGTCCTGGCAAACATCCCCATCTCAATAAAATAGTTTGTAAAGTCTATGGCTTTGTGTGACCTACTAATGATGACTGTGGTGTTTGCCAGGGCAATCCCTGTAGTACTGGTTTGCAACTCATTATCGTAAAGTCCTCTAGGATGCCTCAAGTAAGAGAGGTTTATTGTGGGGTTGAAAGGAGCAGCTAAATTGCTGCTTGCAAGAAATGTTGTATTGGGAACCAAGATCAATTTCCCAACCATTTCCTGATACTGATACAATTTCTTGATTCTCACAATGCCGCAAGATACCATCCCAATTTACAGAGTTTCCACTTACCATTAACCACATACGGTGTATTGTTCATTTCCCACTTACCACATTGCCGACGGTGCGGTTTAGCTTCTGGGTTTGTTGTTTCCACACTTCTGAACCAAGCACTGTGCAAATAGCCCACCCCTTAACTTCCCCCCAGCACTTCCTAACTTCCACTCCAGTGCCTATAATCAGAATTATTGTTCTGTGTTGTTCCCTTTGTTTTGACCACTCTGCAACTAGATTGCAGATTAGTAGGGATTTGTGAAAGTGGTTCAGACGTTCGAAGTTCGGACCAACCTCAGCCAGTTCAGACGACCGAACCGAACACCCGAACCGAATGTGGAAACCCCCAAACAGTTCAGCTGCGTTCAGGCAGGAAAACATGGCTGTCAGACCCAGGGGGGTGGTCAGGTGAGGAGCAGACTTCCTGATGCCAGGGGTGGAGAGGCTTGAACTAACAGCCAGCCTGCCCAATCACCATCCCTCTTTTCCTCAGACCACTGGCTTGGCAGTCTGTGATTGGCCAAAGGCTAGGCTGCACAGAGCCAATACGGCTTGCGGTAAGGTGCGCGCAGCAAGTAACAAAAGTCATTTCAACTCCTTCTGAGCTAGCCACTGATCCTGTCAGCAGGCATTTTCAGAACTCTCCCTCTCCCAGCAGTTTGTGTTCCTCCTAAACCATTGCCATTATCCTCCTATTTCACCCATTTCCACACATTTACCTCATAGTTTCATTTATTTAGATTAGATTAGATTAGATAGATTTAGGTGTTATTTTTATTTTTTACCCTTCCCTGTGTTGTTTCTCCCTCCCCGCCATGAATCCTTCCCTCCTCCCTGTATATATTCCATCCCTGATTCCCTTCCCCTGTTTTTGGACTTATTTAGAGTAGGATTAGATTTATTTAGGTTTCATTCCAGTTTGTACCCCTCCCTGTGTTGTTTNATCCAGGCTGGGCAGGGTGGGTGGGGGGTGTCCCCCCTTCCACCTACACAGTCTGGGAGGGGGAGGGGGGAGGTTTTTGTTTTTTTCCATTGATTTCAATGGGGACAGTTCCCCATTGAAATCATCAATGAAAAAGATCCGGTACCGGTAAACCGGTATTACTGGATGGTAAGCCATTTTTTTTAAAATCCGGGAACCGGTAAAACTGGTACCCGGTATTTGCCCTAATGTCCCACCTCTATTCTCAATCCTCTAGGCTAGGAGAATTGTTCAGGTGTCTCTACTTTACGTTTATCTCAAATTGCTTTAAAATTGTTTAATAACTTCAATAAGACACTAATTCTGAGCTGTTCCTGGCACTTTTTAGAGCTGGTATTAAATGAATAATACATCAAATTTGACCAATTCTTATTCATTTATGCAAAGCAAATTGCAAAGTCAAATTCAAAATTATGCGTTTGTGAAATTTGTTTCCAGTTTCTGATTCAATTCTTTGCTAGACAGGGCAATTTGGTATCTGATACCTTGTTAGCCATGGTGCTTCAGTAATTGGTACTTCATGAGATGTGGTTATTCCTTATTTGGTACTTTTTGTCTTTATTGGGAGGGAGGACAGGTTTCTTAAACTTATGAATGTGAATTTAAATTTGATTTGTCTGTGTGGCATTATGGAGGAAAAGTAATGAATAACAGAATACTTGAAAATCAAACGAATGCACTGAGTAAAGTAAGTAACTGAACCAAATACCAAATACAGGAATACTGAAGTGTCTGAAGAATCAGTGTGAAGGGATTAATTTCACATTGGTGTAGTACCAATGGTAGATATTCATTTCAAGAAGCAAGTATCCAAACTGTATTCACAAATGTATATTCACAGGATATTCATTTCAAACCTAGATCTTTTCCACAGAGGAATCCAGGATAAATGTTAAGACGCCTCCAAACTCCAATACTTTTCAAAAGAATAAGCACAATACAGAAGGCTGTAGTGCCCTGTGTTTGAATTTGTCACAGCAGGCATATGGCTCAAATTGATGGAAGGTAGACAAATAAGGAGAAGAAATGATGTGGTTGAGGGTTGGCTGGGGCAGAATGAATACAGAACTCTGTGACCTTAACCAGGATTTTAAAATCTTGTTTGCAAAGCAGTATTTTAAAATCTTGTTTGCTATAGTCTCCATTACAACAGTGATATCCCCAGTGTCCTGGCAAACATCCCCATCTCAATAAAATAGTTTGTAAAGTCTATGGCTTTGTGTGACCTACTAATGATGACTGTGGTGTTTGCCAGGGCAATCCCTGTAGTACTGGTTTGCAACTCATTATCGTAAAGTCCTCTAGGATGCCTCAAGTAAGAGAGGTTTATTGTGGGGTTGAAAGGAGCAGCTAAATTGCTGCTTGCAAGAAATGTTGTATTGGGAACCAAGATCAATTTCCCAACCATTTCCTGATACTGATACAATTTCTTGATTCTCACAATGCCGCAAGATACCATCCCAATTTACAGAGTTTCCAATTACCATTAACCACATAAGGTGTATTGTTCATTTCCCACTTACCACATTGCCGACGGTGCGGTTTAGCTTCTGGGTTTGTTGTTTCCACACTTCTGAACCAAGCACTGTGCAAATAGCCCACCCCTTAACTTCCCCCCAGCACTTCCTAACTTCCACTCCAGTGCCTATAATCAGAATTATTGTTCTGTGTTGTTCCCTTTGTTTTGACCACTCTGCAACTAGATTGCAGATTAGTAGGGATTTGTGAAAGTGGTTCAGACGTTCGAAGTTCGGACCAACCTCAGCCAGTTCAGACGACCGAACCGAACACCCGAACCGAATGTGGAAACCCCCAAACAGTTCAGCTGCGTTCAGGCAGGAAAACATGGCTGTCAGACCCAGGGGGGTGGTCAGGTGAGGAGCAGACTTCCTGATGCCAGGGGTGGAGAGGCTTGAACTAACAGCCAGCCTGCCCAATCACCATCCCTCTTTTCCTCAGACCACTGGCTTGGCAGTCTGTGATTGGCCAAAGGCTAGGCTGCACAGAGCCAATACGGCTTGCGGTAAGGTGCGCGCAGCAAGTAACAAAAGTCATTTCAACTCCTTCTGAGCTAGCCACTGATCCTGTCAGCAGGCATTTTCAGAACTCTCCCTCTCCCAGCAGTTTGTGTTCCTCCTAAACCATTGCCATTATCCTCCTATTTCACCCATTTCCACACATTTACCTCATAGTTTCATTTATTTAGATTAGATTAGATTAGATAGATTTAGGTGTTATTTTTATTTTTTACCCTTCCCTGTGTTGTTTCTCCCTCCCCGCCATGAATCCTTCCCTCCTCCCTGTATATATTCCATCCCTGATTCCCTTCCCCTGTTTTTGGACTTATTTAGAGTAGGATTAGATTTATTTAGGTTTCATTCCAGTTTGTACCCCTCCCTGTGTTGTTTGTTGTGAGCTGTCTGTGTTTCCCCCCACCCCTGTGTGAGTGTGTGTGTGTCTCTCTCTATAGAGAGAGATTAGATATTAGATACTATATCCCTATATATATATAGAGAGAGATTAGATACTATAAATAAATAGTTGTAGGATTTAGCTTAGTTATAGACATAGAGATAGTGTGTAGTGATTCAGTTTTAATATTTTATAGTGTGTTTATAAGACTAGGCCTTTGTAGGTATTAGATAATCCATTTAGTTCCATAGGTTTTAGAATAGTTAATAGCAGTTACTGTTAGTGTAGAAATGTATTCAAATTTATACAAATTTGAATAAAGAAATTTTTTAAAATATAAAATGCTCCTCTGCATTATTTGCGTGGGAGAAATGGAGAAGGGAAGCAGGAGATCCCGGTCTGCTGCCCATAAGACAGGCAATGGGGCACGTGGCAGAGGTGGCAGGGGTGGTGCCAGAGGAGTGGCAGCAGGCATCAGCAGCAATAGGAACCCAATACCACGCCCCAAACTGCACAGGCCTGATTTGGGGAGACAGGCTTCAGAGGCTCCCAGCAGTAACACTAGGGGTGTGGTTTGGCATCGCCTACTGCCAGCATCCTCCACTGCCATGCAGGGCACTGGCAGGCCTGCAGTTCAGGAGGCTGCAACTGTCTGATGTGGCTACAGTAGCAGGTGCAGGTGTTTCAGGGTCGATGTCCATCATGGGCCACCATTGTTCCCCATTACTGATGTGATCCCCAGCAGTATGTATCACATACTGCAGATCGAACCCAGCAGGGGGCCCTGTGCTCCGCTGTCGCTCCGCTGCAGCTTCTGTTGCCGCCGCTGCCATCCACGGGGTCCTGTGGAAGAAGACAACACCTGTGAGCCTGGGGGGTTAGGGGGACATCGCAGAGGCCAGCCACCTGGGCTGACCTGTCCCCTCCCCCGGAAGTGGCTGGGAGCTTAAAGCCCCGGGGACAGCGGCTGAGCCGCAGGAGCCTTCTCGGGACTATCATCTAACCTGCCTTGCTGGTGCTGCGGGGGCTCCTGGAGCTCTGCCGCCAGTGGGGGGGGGTCCTGTGCTCCGCTACCGCTCCGCTGCTGCTTCTGTTGCCACCGCTGCCATCCACGGGGTCCTGTGGAAGAAGACAACACCTGTGAGCCTGGGGGGTTAGGGGGGAATCGCAGAGGCCAGACACCTGGGCTGACCTGTCCCCTCCCCCTCCCACCCGGAAGTGGCTGGGGGCTTAAAGCCCCGGGGACAGCAGCTGAGCCGCAGGAGCCTGCTCGTAACTATCATCTTACCTGCCTCGCCGGTGGGGGGGGGGGG
>QEPC01015351.1:3657696-3677098 GCA_003113815.1 Sphenodon punctatus | reverse complement strand
CAGGGTGCCTGCCTCTGACTGGCACTGAATATGCTGATATTCATCTGAATAATGATCTTCATGGGGACAACATCTATTGCTTATATAATTAGGTCCCTTTATCAAAATCTCCTGTACATTTGCTGAAATGGCAGGAAAGGTATTTGATACATTCCTGTCAAATATCCTGTAAACAGAATGGAATATCAAAATGTAACAGCTGGAAATGTATTTTCAGCTTAATGTCTTATACCCTTGGGACTCTTTATCCTCTCTTTCCTAAAATTGGCAGAAATATTAAGCATATGGAGGGATGTAATATACACAAGTTTCATGAACATTGGATGCAAGATAAAGAAGTTGTAGTCAGGAATGTGTATGGAGCTTTTCTTAAAATCACACCATTCAATTGCTTCTGAAATTGGTTTCCTTTATCTAATCATTCAGATTGGTGCACTCTATTGACGGTACAATCTCCCTAAATTTAATCAAAAATTAATAAGAAACAAAAATGTTATAACCATAAATATGTTTTTTATTTTTTTCCTTTTATTTCAAAAACCAAATGTCATTTTCAGTTCCTGATTGCACCAAACTAAAGACCGAACTGATCCCAACCGAACCGAATACCGAATCTGAACTAAACTTTTGACCTGAACCACCGAATGGCCAAATATTCAAACTGAAAAACCAAACACAGCCGAACCGAACGGGTGAACCGAACGGACCAATCGAACGCATCCGAACCGAACGGCTGAACCCGAACCACGATCTGTTTGCCCATCCCTAGTGCTGCGCCCATTAATGCCCATCACCCACATCCAGCACACAGCAAACCTACCGAAATGAGATGGAATAAACCCACAACATATTATATGTAATGTGCCTGCCTGCCTGCCTGTGCCTGCCTGTGTGTGTCCTTAACTGCTGCCCTGCTACCACCTAGTGCGGCACGTCTGATCAAATGAAATGTTCCCCATAGGCTTTAGGCTGTCATTCCACTATCCCCGATGCCCGCCCATCCCAGGAACCATCAACAAGATTATGGGACCATAATTCCAGTCACTGGGGCTGCATTCCATTCCATTGCATCCAGAAGCCTGGTGCCCGGCCGCATGCCAGCCTGCCCCCCTTCACAAAATCCTACTCCTCTGCACCCACCCGCGGATGCCTGCTGAAGCTGGCTTCTGAAACTAAAAGCTCCTCCGACCACCAGCACCCGCCGCCTCCTGCCCGCTGCCAAGGAGCCTGTCTCTCTCTCTGTCACACCCACCCACACAAACACCAGCCCTGCACCTCCTGGGGGCTTCCTGCTAGTTGATACCCTGCTGCTGGCACTGCACATCTTTGGGTTACTTACTACACTACTTGAGGTGGCATGTGCTGCTGGAAGGGATCTAGTAGCTGTATGAGATTCTGCCACCTGCCAGCCAGAACTTCAGCACATAGGGAGGGATAAAAGAGAGGACTAAAATGAAGCTCGTAACAATAAATTGGAAAACTTTACTTAAAACTATTTACAAATTCAATACAAGAAAACAACAACAACAACAAACAACAACAGCAACGACATTTAATAAAACAAAAGCAAACATGTAAAGGAAACTTATAAACATAAACAACCTAAGCGTCAGTGTCTCTGCCACTGGGCCTGTCCCCCTGTACTTGGGGGTACGGCAACAGTCCTTGGGGCAGCTCACATTCCGGAGGGCAAGCAGTCATCGTGGAGGGGTCCACCACGCCGTTGTCCCCCTGCGTACTCCACCACCTCGGTTAGGTCGTTGTGCCACCTGGAGAGCGCCTGGTGGTAGACCTGCACGCGGCGCAGCTCGACGCAGCTCGGTGGACACATATGCCACCACCCTCTGCCACTCCACCTGCACCACCTGCATCTCTGCCACCAGGCACTTTTCCAGGTCAGCGGAGGAGATCTGGACCTCCTCCACGTGGCCCTGGGTGGAGCTATGCAACCTGGCCCGAAGGTCCTTGATCTCGGCATTCTCCGGGATTCCTGGGGTCTCCACGTTGATGCTGGAGGCAGGGGGAGGGGAAGGGCTTATATGCCTCCTTTTCCTGGAGGCCTTCCTCCCCCCTTTGCATGGGCGCAGCTGCAGTGGAGTCCTCCTCACCTGCCCGCCTCACCCGCATTTCATGGGTCCACTCAATGTGGCTGAGAAGCTTTTATGTTGTCCCGTCCCTCTGCCAGCGGAACACTTTTTTGCAGACCTAGAAAGAGCAGAAAAAAAGGAACATTAGACGTGCCATACTGTGTCAGACCAATGGTCTGTCAAGCCCTGCCTGGATTCTGTCTCCACGAGTGGGTAGACTAGGTGGCCATCCAATCTCTCTCTGCAGGGGACTTCCTTTCCTAGCAGGTCAGAGGGTAATTCATTCCCTGTTGTTCCTGTCCCCATGACATACCTTGCATGTGGCGGCTCTGTCGCCCTTCAGGTAAAACCGCCAGGCATCCGACAACTGGTGCCAAATGTCTGGGGGTGAAGCTGGGGAGCTCCACCTCGGGGTCCGGCAGCGATGAGTTGTCGTCCTAGGCCTGGAAGCAGGGCTGGGCCCAGGGCCAGAAGAATCCTATTCCTCTATGAAATGGGAACACATAAGAACACCAAGTATATTTCATGCATTTATGATGATGCCTCTAATCCTCCCTCCTTGTGGATGCTAGGGATGGCAACTAAAAAAAACCTTAAAGCACGTGAAAATCCTGCCCTCCCAGGGGTGATAGGGGATGCTAGAGTAGATATTGCAACTAGAAAGCCCCATGCTGGCACGTGCAAATCCTGCTGCCCTCCTTGGGGTGCTAGGGATGGTGACGCGAGATGTGACCCTGGCTGGAGGAATGAGACTGCCCTTATTTGGGGGTGCATAGGGAATGGGATGGCAACTGGAGAGTTGAGACCCTTGATAGCCTGGCACATGTTTGGTTGGGGGATTGCTCATGCCTGACTGATGGAAGAGTCCCCCACACTACAGTACCCTCTCTCTCTGTGGCAGACATCCGCTGCCACCCGCTGTTGGCCACTGTTTGTGCCTGACTGATGCCCACCACCCGCGCACCCACCCGCATGCCAGTGAGCTGAGCTCGCTCTAACTGATACAGCCTTTCTTGTCTTAAAAGTAAAAAAAGGTTTACAAACCTTGCAGGAATGTCAGTAGAGCCCACCACTTCCTCCTCGTATGAGGAGGAAGCCATTGCCACCAGTGCCACGGGAGGTGTAGCAGGGGCAGCGGGCGTGGCCTCCACTGGTTCCTCCTCCTCCTCCACTGGCAAATGTGTCCCCAGCCGGAGGATGCGAGCAGCAGCCTTCTTCATTTTTTTCCCCCCAAAAAACCCCAACCACACAGCACAAACCAACAGTCACCCACAACACACACCAACCCACCCAAACACACAGCACAGCCAAACCCAACACAATCACAGCCAAAACACATGAACCAAGCAGCCACCGATTCAAACACACATCCACTCACCTCACACGCCTCACACGCACACAAATTTCCGGTTTCCAGCACGATTTCCAGCTTCTCGCGCACTCGCGATAATTTTAGGCCAAACGCTGAACACAAACTCGGCGATCCACCTGAATGGCGAGTGGCCGAACACGAACACACGACCCAAACGTGGCCGAACCAAACGGCCAACGCGAATCGGCGATCCACCCGAATGGCTGAACGCGAAGACATGGCCTGAACACAGCCGAATCGAACGGCCGCACGTGAACTCGGCGATCCACCCGAACGGTCGAATACGAACACATGAACCGAACGCTGCTGAACCGAACGGTCGAACATGAACCGTGATCTGTTCGCCCATCCCTAGAAATCATGTTTTTGATGGCATTCTCTTGAGATTCTTGAAAATGGCCGCTGGGTAGCCCTCCATGTGCAGAATGGCCACGCTAGTGATTTTACTCCTGCCAGAGCATTTGGAAGATTTGAGAATCTCACAAGATTCTCAAAAAACCTCATAAAACGCTCTGCAAATGCACAAAATGGCCACCAGTGGGCCATGCATGTGCAGAATAGACACCGAGGCCATTTCCCACATGAACAGAGAATTTTAAAGATTTTTTGAATTGTGAACCTTGCGAGATTCTCAAAAAGCATTATGAGATCTCACCAAGGGCTGCAAGTATCTTACACATTTTCATTTCAGCCCTACAAAACCTACCTCTTACTTTTGGCCTTCCCTAACTCCTCACACCATAGATTTCTCCTTTATACTTCTCGTTATATTGTCTCACCCTTCAGGATCCTCCTCTTCCTTTGTAACTATACTAAGTATGGGTGTTTTCAAACGTGACACTACCACGGGTGGCCACGCTTACCCCAGCAGTGCCACCCATAGCAGTGTCACGTTTGTTCCCAACTGCCAGATGTTTTCTGTGGGTGGAAATAAACACACCGTGGACCGTGACAGGATTAACTCTAGGTTGTGCTCTGGGCTCCCTGCCAGTGCACATCCTGGAGTTAGCCACAGTCTTGGGAATCCATCCCCAGACCGTGCTAGAGCGGCCCATAATATCTGATGGCCATAATATCTGATGGCCTATTCTACCTAACTCCAACCAGCGACTGGAGTTTTTCTGAGTGGGCACGGTGGCCTCACAGTCCACTGCACCTTCCCATCAGGGAGGGGGCCAAGCCACACTGAGTAGCACAGGGGGAGGAGCTGTGCAGACCATGTCCTCACATCTCCCCGTCCTCTCCCCAGCCCCAGCTGCCATCACATTTGTTCAGCAGCGGGGCCAAATCTTGCCCATGGTGCAGACTCTCACCCTGGAGAGGATCAAAGTGTGGCAGTTCTCAGCACTATCACATATGAAAATACCCTACATTTTCCTGTAACTTCTCAGTTTCATGAATACATTTCTGTCTCTCTGTGTGCCCCTTCTCTTCCTGTCCCTTCCCTTGGCTATTCTAGATTTTAAGGCCACTTGGCACCAATTAGGGGTGGAACTTGGTTGAAAATACCCGATACCAGTTTTACAGGATATAGGATTATCGGATTAAAACCGGTATACCGGTACCAGTTTTTTCCCCATTGAAGTCAATGGAAAAATTTGACAGGTCCCACTGTCTTGTTACTTTCCCCATGTTTGGAGGCCATGGCGGGTTGGATGTGGTTGAGCAGACTGAAGCTCAATCCCGGTAAGACAAAGGTGATGGTGGTGTGAAGAGCGAGGGAGGTGCTGGCCCCTCTGATGGGGGGGGGTTCACCCTCCTGTTGCTCATCAGGTTTGGAGTCTGGGGGTGGTTTTGGATTCGGGTCTCTGTTTGGATTGGCAGGTGGAGGCGGTGGCTAAAGCTGCCTTTCACCAGCTGTATCTGGTACGGAGGCTTTGGCCATACATCTCCGGGCCCGACCTGGCCACTCTCATTCTCTCATTCACACCTTCATCACCTCGAGGCTAGACTACTGGAATGCGCTCTACATGGGGCTTCCCTTGTTTCTGGTTCAGAGGCTGCAGCTAGTGCAGAATGCAGTGGACCGTCTCCTTACGGGGACAAGGCAGCATGAGCACATAACACCGGTGCTCTGCGCTCTGCACTGGCTGCCTATAGCGTACCGAGTCAGATTCATGGTGTTAGTATTGATCTATAAAGCCCTGCACGGTCTGGGCCCCTCATATCTTGGGGACTGCCTCGCGCTCCGCGCCTCAGAGCAATCCCTTCGGTCCACCGGGGGTGCCTTTCTGAAGGTCCCCCATGTAAAATGGGGGGGGGTCACAATGGAAAGGGCATTTTTGGTGGCTGGACCATGTTTATGGAACTCCCTCCCGGAGGAGGATCGCCTGGCCCCAGGCCTGTTGACCTTTCGATGAGTTTGCAAGACCTGGCTGTTTGCCCAGGCCTTCAGAGGAAAGGATGGGAGGGTGGACTAGGGGGGAGGGTTTGGGGGTTTTAGTGATGTTTTATAACTGTGTGGGTTTGGTGTTTTTTATTGTTGTTGTTTTTAGTATTATTGTGTTTTTATGACATTGTAAGCTGCCCCGAGATGCCGTGGGCATGAGGGGGCAGCCAATAAATTGAGCGAAATAAAAATAAATAAAATAAAATAAATCAATGGGAGAAAAAAGTTTTAAAAAACCACCAAAATTACCTGTAATTAAGACAACATGTAAAGAACAGATTCACTTGTTTCCTAACTACTGCTAACTACCAGACTACACTTTGTGCCCCGTAGTCCCCACAACCCCAGTAGCCCCCACAGCAGTGCCCACTACTACTTTTTTTTCTTTATAAAATAGGGGTTTTTTCCCACAGCACTCAGAAGTCAGATCTCACAGTATCATCATCACAGCAACTGCCAGTGGAGGACACTTGCACAGTGGCACATGATGTCAGTCAAGGATGCAGTTTGTAATTTGCTACTAGAACTGCATAGAGACTAAGAGAGGTAAATAAATCCCAAATCTACCATCTTAGTTGACAACCACATATTCAACTGGCAATGCCAACATTTCCAATGTCATTGCCCACACAATGAATGAACACCACAACAACAATTCCAAATCAATCCCCACAAATAAGTCCTCTCTCTCCCCATTTGACCATAGCCCCATGGGGACAGGCAATCTTCATCTCCGCGCCAATGGAGAGCTGAAACCAGCAACCCAGCAAGTGCAGTTCAGAGTTTACATTGCAGCAGTGTTTTCCCCCCAACCAGACCCCCCAAATAGATCACATTGCCATCGCCTACCTTTATCCTGAACCTCTGAATCCTCAATTTTCATGCTCTCCTTGGCCACCAGTAGTCTTCTGAAAGTGTAGGCTTCGGGACACAAGCCTTCCTTCAGGCTTGGAGAACTGGGAGGATTGAATTAGCTCCCAGTCCTGCAACAAGCCAAATCAGAAGAGATTAAAGGGAAGAGAAGGACAGGACATAGAAGAAATAGGAGGGGGAAGGTTTTTGTTTGGGTGCACGAGAAGAGGAAGGGGAAGATAGGTTCCAGTGGAGAACAGGGGAAAGGGGACTCTATTATGCGTTGTCTGCTCTGTTGTCTCTGTTGTCTGCTGCAGCTCTCTCTTCTGCCTTGCTTGGAATTCCACTGTGAGGCTGGGGTTTCTTGTGGGGGGCACCCCCGTCCCCAAAAAGAGGTTCCTCCCTCCCAATACCCACTTCACCTCTTTCTGGGGGTGGGGGTGGGCAACATTTTGCATATGGGAAGGGGGTTTCTGGGGTGGAAAAGGCCCTGCTGGGGTGTGTATATGATGGGATGGGGGGCTGATGGGGTGGAAAGGGCCTACTGGTGTGCTCTACTCCAGTGTGTGGATGGGGAGCTGATGGGGTGGAAAGGGCCCTGATGGGGCTTTCCACTCCAGTATGTGTGTATAATGGGATGGGGGCCTGGGGTGACTTGTGTGGGTTCCCCCACCACCAAAAAGATGTTACGCCCTCTCAATGCCCACTGCACTTGTTCCTGGGGATGGGGGCGGGGAAATGTTAAGTGTGTTCATATGAGATGGGGGTCTGATGGGGTGAAAAGGGCCCTGCTGGGGTGCTCCACTCCACAGAGCTTTGGAAAATGGAAAGAGCCCTGCTGGGGCTTTCCATTCCAGTGTGTGTGTATATGGGATGTGGGGCTGGGGTGACTCATGTGTGGGGGCACCCACACCCCCAGGAAGAAGTTCCACCCTCCCAATGCCCACTGCACCTCTTCCTGGGGGTGGTCAAATTTTAAGTGTGTGCATATGAGATGGGGGGGCTGGTGGGGTGGAAAGGGTCCGGCTGTGGCTTTCCACTCCAGTGTGTGGATGGAGGGCTGATGGGGTGGAAAGGGCCCTGATGTGGCTTTCCACTCCAGTGTGTGTGTGTGTGTGTGTGGGATGGGGGGCAGGGGTGTCTCTTGGGGGATGGCCCCCACCCGCAGGAAGTGGTTCCACCCTCCCAATGCCCTCTGCACCTCTTCCTGGGGGTGAGAGTGGGCTGCCCCCCCACGAGACTGGTGTGGGAATGGAAAGGGCCCTGCTGGGGTGCTTCACTCCAGTGTGTGTGTGTAGGGGATGACTGCTGGGGGGCTGTGTGTATGGGGGCTGCTGGGGCAGAAAGGGCCCTGCTGGGGTGCTCCATTCCACTCAGTTGTGGGAAATGGAAAGGGGCCTGCTGGGGCATTCCACTCCAGTGTGTGTGTGTAGGGGATGGCTGCTGGGGGGCTGTGTGTATGGGGGGATGCTGGGACAGAAAGGGCCATGCTGGGGTGCTCCATTCCACTCAGTTGTGGGAAATGGAAAGGGCCCTGCTGGGGTGTTGCACTCCAGTGTGTGATGCTCCTCCCAAGAGTCTGCATTGGAAACCCCTAGCCTCTCCTGAGCCCCAGTCTCAGCCTCATGCTGTCTGTCAGGGGCACCCTCCTTCACCATCTTGCGCTCCTCCAAGGAGGATGGGGTGGTGGTGACTGGTGAGTGACTCACACACAGAGCCCCCATCCCAAGAGATTTGTGTGGTGTGGGAGAAAGCGCATCACAGTGAATTGGCCCTGCATCACCTCTACCCCCCGGGGGGGAGGTGAGCTGCAGTGTAGAGCTATATATAATGCCCAGAGCCCGCTCAACAGCAGGGGCTTCAAAGTGTGAGGCGACTGGGGTTCAGGGGAGGCTAGGGGTTTCCAACACAGACTCTTGGGAGGAGTGTCACACATTGGAGTGTAACACCCCAGCAGGGCCCTTTCCATTTCCCACAACTGAGTGGAATGGAGCACAAGAGGGTGAAGGAGTGTGTGCGTGTGTGTGTGTGATTGTGTGTGCCTGCACTGTGTACGCCTCATGCCCCACAGGAATATGATGGGGTTCCTACAGAGGAACCCCAGTGGGGCTCTGAAAAAGCTCCTACAAAAGCTCTGTATAATATCACCAAAAAAATACCTCCTTGCCCTTCCTGGTGGAATGGGGTTGAAGGAGGTAATAAATCATCGTTGGCTAGCAGACATCGGACATATAAATTTGCATGGGACTGAAGTAGTAGAATCTCTACTACTTTTCCCTGGTGGAGTGGTTGGACTGGGAATTTGCCATTCTGCGGTTGCCTATGCTGCGCAAACCAAGGGCTGGTGCTGCGGACTCATCAATGCCACTACTGACCGATTTGCAGGCTGATGTAATTGCCTGAATCTTGTCAGGATGTACAGAGGTTCAGGGTAATGAAGGTAGAAGGAGATGATATCCAGAGACTGGGCAATCATACATCATCAGGCCCCATGTCAAAGGTATCACCCTCCATGAACCCAAGAAGGGGAAGGTTAGTCTTGACAAAGACCAACTCTTCCACAGTCCTCGGGTCCATCTTGGCACAATGTGGGCTGACAATGTCTCCTGCCACACTGAATACCCGCTTTGATGATACACTTGTGGGAGGACACGAGATGTATCACAATGCTACCTTTGCAAGCAGGGGCCACACCTGCATTTTCTGAGACCAGTAGGCCAGGGGGTCGGTGTCAGCAGGGCAGGTGGGCTCGGCAAGATATTGAGAGACATATGTCTCTGCCATATCATGTTGCTCCAGTTCACCACCAGCACCTCCCTCCTCCACCACCAAGTCCATCAGTCCAATAAACAACAAGGTGGATTGGCCCCCACTTGCAACCCCTGTAGAAACAGTAGTTGCCCTTTGCAGCGGGGTCGCCTGTACCAGGCAAAACTGTCGCACCTCATTGACAAGGTCGACCTTGTTGCTCTTGAAGAATTTGATGAATGTGGCCATATTCTTCTTGACCCGTGGGTCGAATAGCATGGCTAGGAAATGTGGCCGACTCACTTTCAAGGTGTTGAAACACCTATTCAGCTCATCTACCAAATTCTTTGCCAGTGCCCTCACAGGCCCACGCAGGTCAGCTCAAAAGAGCACACCTCGCATCTGTTGAAGCAGGATCATGAAGAGTGGCATCACATGGCTCAGAGTGGAGATGTCCATGCTAACCTTCACAGTAGCCTTGTAAAACAGCTCCAGAACCTGCATCAACTGCTCCACCACTGACCAGTCCTCCCCGGTCAGTGGTGTTGCTCCAATGCTCCGCAACAAGCAAAGGGCATGCAGCACCTCCTTCTGCTCCAGGAGATGTTGCAGCATCAAGAAAGTGGAATTCCACCTTATAGCCATATCCTGTACCAGCCAGTGAAGCAGGGAGCCTAACTCCTCCTGCTTCTCTTGCAGCGCCCGGCTGGCTGAAACTGACTGATGGAAGAAACCGACAATCTTCCTGGCATTTTCAAGGAGTGCCTCAAAGTCCTCAGTTCCACTTAAGGCACCCTGAACCACAAGGTCCAGGAGGTGCGCACCACAGTGAACATGAATGTAGCCACCACGAGTAATGGCTGCAATCATGTTCTGGACATTATCAGTTACAAAGTAACCGACTTCGATGTTTGAACCTTGGCATTGGACCCACCTATCCAGCATGCTGTTCACCGCTTTGAGGATTTTATCAGCCATGTGCTGACTGTCAAGCACCTGGGCATGTAACAATGCCCAACAATACTTTCCAGTCAACACCGCTCTCCCAGTGCTGCTGCTGCTGCCACCCGCCACTGCGCTGGTGACATCTGCCACCAGAGTGAGGTCAATGAAAAATAGACATGGACTGTGGCTAGTCCACAGGTCCATGGTAAAATGTACCACTGCCCCCTCCACATGGGAGAACTCCACAAGGAGCCGGGACCTCACCCTCCCATACAGTGTGGAAGGTTCTGCAACAAGGGACTCTGTAATGGGGCTCAAGCAAATGAAGCAGCCATTTGAATCTGACACCCTCAACAAGGTTGAATGGCCTCTCATCCAGGGCAATCACTTCCCCAATTGCCTTGGTGATGGCCACAGCATGGGGGTGGTTGGATGCAAATGGCATCTTCATTTCCCAGAGTGCAGTTACAGTGGTCTGGGACAAGGACTGGGAAGGGGTGGGCCAGGTGGAATGGCTAGCACTCCTCCTCTGCGGGGGCTGGGGATGGTTGTGGAACCATCACCAGATGAACAAAGTGGTGGCAGTTGCAGAAGGAGTGGAAGAGGGTCCCTCCTCCTCGGAACTATCATCTGCACCCTCTGCGACTGTCATCTCCCCATGCTGTTGCTTGGAACAGCACTCCTTAGGATCACGAATGTTCCCGTGGTGCCATCTCAAGTGACTGCAAAGGCCAGAGGTGCCATATCTCTTGGGATCTGTGCCATCATGACTGACCTTGGCATTGCAGTGCACACACACTACCTTTGAGGCATCATCCTCCCAGATGTGAAACTGAGACCACACCCAGGATATAATCTTCTTCATGCTGGTTCCTGGGAGGGCAGGAGCAGCAAGATTGGTGTTCGATCTCTCAAAGGTAGTGCTTGGTGTAACACTTTCAGAAGGGGTGATGGTAGCTGGTGCATTATGTGTGGATGTGGTGGGTGAGGCCTGAGCTGGTGCGGGTGCGCTATGATGTGTGTCAGCAAGGGGAGAGGGTGGAGAAGTAGGCACGTTAGAATGCATGACAGCAGGGGGAGAGGGGGGAGAAGTAGGCATCTGCATGAGAGAAAGTGCTTGAGCAAAGGAGAGCTGCATGCTAGGAGCAGCAGAAGCAGTGGAGGTAGTCAGTGGATGGACCACTGCACTAGCAGAGGAAGAAGGAGCCCTCTTCTTACTGCTAGTCAGTGCCAGGGAGGAGGAATCACCCTCCCCCCATCCCAGCCTCTTTGGGGTCTTCAAGAGACATCCAGAGCCCATAAGCTTGGGTGCACTTGAAGCTTGTGTGCGGGAGAAAGAGGCCACAGGTGGCCCTACCTCAGGTGTCTCTTCTGTGCCGGACTGAGTTGGCTGCCTAGGAAGAGGCTGGCCTCTATCAGCACTCCCACTCATGGTCTGTTTCTTCATACCACGACCGCTCATAATTAAGTTGTGGAAATGAAGAAAGGACCACTGGCAACAGAGGTTGTGGTGTGATACGTGTGAGTGTGTGTGTCTGTGTGGGGTGGTACTAGTACCTACCCAGTACCTAGTGGTGGTGGGAACTAGCTAAGGGGTGGGGAAACTAAAGCTAAGGGGTGGGTTAGCTAGCTAAGGAGTCATGGGAACTAGCTAAGGGGTGGTGTGTGTGGGTGGCTAGTGGAGTGTGGGGCTAGTGGAGTGTGGGGCTAGTGGAGTGGGTGGGTGAAGTAGTGTGGTGGTAGTGGTGGGGGTGGGGGTGAAGGGGGTCAGGCTAGTGGAGTGTGGGGCTAGTGGAGTGTGGGGTGAAGGGTGTCGCTGCAAGTTGATGGCACATCGCTTACCCAGCAGCTGGCTACTCGTGTGTCACGTCTGACACATTGCCACAGTCACATCACCAAGGAACTCTGGTGGCTTAGATTTTGAAAAGAAAAGAAAAACAAATTAGACCTGGCATAGCCTCAGCAAGAAGCAAGCATGTATGCTCCTCCAGCATGGCCTGGCAACTGGGGCACCCCTCACCCCCAAACAGCAGATGGCACAAGATGGGTCACACAACAACCACAACCCTGGCACAGCCACATTTCCCACTGCCCCCATTGGCAGGGCTTCAAAAGATTCAGCAAGGATGCATGAATGCATGCTCCTCCAACTTGGTCTGGCAACTGGGGCACCCCTTACCCCCAAACAGCAGATGGCACAAGATGAGTCACACAACAACTACAACCCTGGCACAACCACATTTCCCCCTGCCCCCAATGGCAGGGCTTCAAAAGACTCAGCAAGCATGCATGCATGCTTCTCCAACTTGGCCTGGCAACTGGGGCATCCCTAACCCCAAACAGCAGATGGCACAAGATGGGTCACACAACAACCACACCACAACCCTGGCACAGCCACATTTCCCCCTCCCCCATTGTCAGGGCTTCAAAAGCCTCAGCCTGCATCCTCCAACATGGCCTGGCAACTGGGGCACCCCCATCCCCAAAGATCAGATGGCACACACAACACAAGATAGATCTGGCACACTGGCACAGCCACATTTCCTGCTCCCCCGTTGGCAGGGCTTCAAAAGCCTCCACCACCCTGAATGCTTGTTGCTTGTTATGGCCTGTCCACATAGCATGAACCTCCCCTACCCACCTGGGATCTCAAGAGACTAGGTCCCCATTCCATTTTTCCCCTTCCATAAGGGGCACCAGGGGGTCGTAATCCCATAAAACCCCAAAGTAACTCATAATTTACCAACAGTCGCACACTTGCACGCCTCCAGCAGTCTGTGGCAGTCCTTTCAGATACCAAACCTGCTGTAGAATGGCTTCCCAAGCCCAAGGGCCAGAAGGTTCCAGAAGGAAAAAAACCAACCCTACATTACTATTGGCCAATGACCACTCCAGTCAGCCAAGTGCCCACCCCCAGTAACAGACACATCCCTACCCCCTCTAAAAATCTTTGGAAACCTTCAGGATTGGATTTTTTATTTTATTTCAAAAAAGGCAACCAATCCAAGGCAGGTATAAAAAAAGCACCAAATGTAATAGTTTGCACCACAGGGAGGGGGCAGGGGGGGATTCAACAAGTGCAAAACAAAACAAAAAAACAGTGCCCAACTGCCACAAAGTCATTTAAAAAAATCCAAGACCAATGCAAAAAATCTGGTACGGCCAGGATTACCGGATCTTGGATTTAAATCCAGTACGACTAAATACCGGCAATATCAGATCTCGGTGGATTCGGAATTCCCACCCCTACCTATAATTATGACTGTTCTACACCAGGCACATTGCTTGTGGCATATAAATAAAATAATAATAATAATAATAATTAATGATGATGAATAAATAAGTAGTAGTAGTAGTAGTAATAAATGAATAATGACAGGCCTTAGCAACATACTTAATGTAGAGATGAAAGCCTTTTGACATTTCGGCGAAGATGCAAAACCTGGCTGTTCGCCCAAGCCTTTGGGGAGGGGTGGGGGGGGCGTTAATGGTTTATCTCCCCTTCCCTATTTGGTTTTAAATATCCCAGGCCCTGTTTTAATATTTAATATTTAACATTTGATATTGTATATGTTTTAAATGGTTTTATATGTTGTATTTGTTTTTATTGTTGGAAACCGCCCCGAGCTGTTTTCAGGAGGGGCAGGGTATAAATTGAACAAATAAAAATAAAATAAATAAATATTGAATATCTTATTTGCAGTTATTATTCTCCAGAATGGATCAGTGGCTGAATGTGTGAGTTGAAGTGGACCTCTGATACAGTCTGGCTTGGTTGAGATCTGGGTGGGTGGGTGCGCCACGCAGGTGAACTGTGGGCTGGGGAACTCACCGGGTCTGTCTAAAGCATATGCAGACAGGTCTGGAAGCGGGCAGATGCAGGGGTGTGCCCCTGGAGAAGTTCTATGGGCAGGCAGCCTCTATGTCGGTCTAAAAGCACCCATACTGACTTCTTCAAGACCACTCATGAGTGCATTGTAAAGACAAAATTTGAAACCTCACCTCCCTGGTCCACTTTAAACACCATATCCACTAGGCCACACTAGCTCACTACATTCAGTTCAATGAAAGGTAGCATAATTTCAAAATATTTTTGACTTTTTTATCAGAGACTTCCTATACCATCCCCACCTCCCAAAATAGATATTAGGATAATAGATATTATCCTAGTTTAACTAAACCCTTCTCAGTGGAGATCTTTGTTTCTGTTACTTACGTTTTGCTATCCAATTGGTACGGCATCATCTCTTCAGTCACTTGATATCTTTAAAAAAATAAAAATAAAAAAACATCTGAGTACCTTTCTCAAAGACTAGCTTCCTTTAAAGACTTTTGTCTGTCCCTTTATCAGTTTAGTGCAGGTTACACTGTGCAGCAGTAGAGTTTTTAATTAAAACCCAATGTGTCAGCTTCTTTCTATGAGCTGGCAGCTGCTGCGCAGATCTTGCTAATACCTCAAAGGTGTCCTTTGAGTCAATGTACGAAACAACTTGCTAACTGTGTCCCTACAAAGTAGATGTAGTGCCTTGGGGCATTGCTGTATGCTTTTGGAAAGTGACACTGCTGCATTCTCCTTGGCATCACCTTCAGTTAGCTAAATTGCTGCTTGTGAGAAATTTTGGCATATTGGGCAAAACCGGGATTAATTTCCCGAACATTTTCCGATATCAATGAGATTTCCCAATTCTCACAATACCATGAAATACCAACTTGATTTATTGACTTTCCACTAACCATTTACCAACATACCCATTCATTTACCAATTACCATATTGGTGGGAGTACTGTTTTACTTCTGGGCTTGTTGTTACTGCATTTCTGATCCAATCACTGTGCAAATAGCCAACCCCTTAATTTCCTCCCAAGTGCTGCTTAACTTCCATTTTGGTACCTCCAATCAGAATTGCTGTTCTATGTTTTCTTTGCTTTGACCAATCTGATTCTTGATTGCAGATTAGTATGGGAATATGCATTCCAGCCAATGAGTGACAAGGAAGTGCAAGGAAAAATGGAGTTCGAGAAATGTGGTATTGCTTCGGTATTTATTTATTTATTTATATAAAATTTCTATCCCGCCCCTCCTGCCCACAGGAGTTATTGCCTCTTGGGATTTGAAATGGATGGCAAAGCAGGAAATGGGAATTAAGTAACTGGAAAGCCAGTAAATCAAGAAATGAAATGTCAGTTGCATTGCCAGGTACCAAAATGTTCTTGATTTGACTGAGATGGTATTGGGAACTGGGATTCTGATGAGATTTCCCATTTTGGCAAAATCTTGTTTAAGCCCTACTTTCAATGAATCTTAACACTGGGTGCTTTTAGATGGATGGCAGCCCCAGTTTTGAAGCAGGTCAGCCTGTTTCACACCTGGGCTGGCTTGTGTGTCTAAAGGTGCCCCCCACCAGATGTGGAAGCAGAATAAGCTGAGCCTGCTCAGGGGCAGCCCCACCAGCGGCACTCCAGAACATCCTGGAGTGCTGCTGGCGGAGCAGGCGGGCCAAACTTGGGGCACCAACCTGTCCTTGGTGAACCCATGCTGTAACTCTACTTTTGGTTGGCCATTGCCTTGGGCAATGCCACAGAGCTGTGGTGCCAACCCAGATTGTCAGGTGATTGCCTGCAACTCTATGGTGCATGGCGGGGGGTATTGCATGGGTAGACCATGGGCCAAGGAACCTGATGGGTATATCTAAAGTGAACCCAGGTGGGGCTGGAAGCAGGCAGATGCAGGTGTGTGTGTGTGTGCGTGTGTGTGTGCGTGTGCGTGTGCGTGTGCATGTGTGCCGGGGACAGGCTGCTTCTGCACCCATCTAAAAGGACCATTTGTGGCAGCTCTGACATAAAGGGTGTCTGATCGTTTTTACCTTTCAGTACTGGGAAGTTCAGTTTAGATCTTTGCACTTCCTTGGTTCTCTGATTGCTAAGCTGTCTTTTATGCCCCTGATCACATGAATGACCCTCTCAGATTCATGTCCTTCAGTGTATTATCAGAAACATTCAGCAGCCTCTTAGCCATTCACTGTAACTTAAGCCTACTCTGAATCAGAAGAGATGAATATCTGTGCTGTTTGCCATGTACAGTGTTACTACAGTGATTGTGTGCTAAGGAAAATGGAAGCATGAGACTAAAGTATCTGTTACCGCTACAGTTATGGAATAAGCCTCTTGTTTGGAATGTGAGTAGCATAAATGTGTCCAGGCATAATTTCATATGTGTAACTGGTGTGCCTGATTAGTTTTCCCAGCTTTCCAGTATTCTTTCTTGTATGACCGGAACTAGTGAACATTATGTTGCCATGTGTTGTGAAAGAACTTCCATTTTACTTCAGAGGTAACCAATATTCCAGATCCTGTTTCAGCTGATAGGAGAGGTGAGCCCTGCCTACTGCAGATTAACTTTGTGGTTAGTTATCTGTAGTCACAACAAGAATGAGGAAGAAGTAGAGAATCCAACCATTCTTCATTGTTAATCAAAGCTAGCGTATAAATGACAATGCACAACTCACTCATTCTTACAGAATGAAGCAGTAACAATTGCTTAGAGGTTCCCTCAAATAGGGATGAAAATAAATATGACATTCATATTTCATAGACAATTTGTACATTCATTCCTATGAATGATTATTTGAATTCATCTTTTTAATTGTAGATCTGTTAGACAGTAAGCTATATGAAAAGCTGAGAAATGAATGAATTCTTCTCTTTTTACGTGGTAAAGCCTATTGCAACACAGTTCAAAAACTTGATTTTTTACTGTCTTCTCACAATCCAGAATGCATTCGAAATACAGTTATTTTTGCAAGACATGCTGCACTGATTAGAGAAAATATATGGGTGTTATTCTTTTTAGTTACCAATGTGGGGTCATTTGTAAGGATGGGCGAACAGATCGCGGTTCGTGTTCAGCCGTTCGGTTCGGCAGCGTTCGGTTGCGTTTTCGTGTTCGGCCCTTCGCATGGATCGCCAAGTTCAAATTCGGCCGTTCAGTTCGGCCGCATTCGGGTCATGTGTTTGTGTTCAGCAGTTCGCCATTCAGGTAGATCACTGCGTTCGCATTCGGCGTTCGACCTAAAATATTGCGAGTGCGTGGGAAGCTGGAAATCGCGCCGGAAACCAGAAATTTGTGTGCGTGGGAGGCGAGTGAGGTGAGTGGGTTGTGTTTGAGTCGGTGGCTGCTTGGTTCGTGTGTTTTGGCTGTGATTGTGTTGGGTTTGGCTGTGCTGTGTGTTTGGGTGGGTTGGTGTGTGTTGTGGGTGACTTGGTTTGTGCTGTGTGTGTTGTTTTTTGGAAAGAAAAAATGAATAAGGCTGCTCCTGCTGCTCGCATCCTCCAGCTGGGGGCATATTTTCCGGTGGAGGAGGAGGAGGAGGAACCGGTGGAGGAGGAGGAGGAGGAACTGGCTGCCCCTGCTACGCCTCCCGTGGCACCGGTGGCACTGACTTCCTCCTCGGACGAGGAGAAAGCGGTGGGCTCTACTGCCATTCCTGCCAGGTTTGTAAACCTTTTTTTTAACTTTTAATACTTTTACTTTTAGTTCTAGTTGCAATATCTAGCATCCCCTAGCACCCCTGGGAGGGCAGGATTTGCACATGCCAGCCAGGGGCGGCTTTCTAGTTGCAATATCTAGCATCCCCTAGCACCCCTGGGAGGGCAGGATTTGCACGTGCTTTATGGGGTTTTTTAGTTGCCATCCCTAGCACCCACAAGGAGGGAGGATTAGAGGCATCATCATAAATGCATGATATTTACTTGGTGTTCTTATGTGTTCCCATTTCAGAGAGGAATTGAATGATTCTGGCCCTGGTCCCAGCCCTGTTTCCAGGCCCAGGACGTCAATTCGTTGCCGCCGGACCCCGAGGCGGAGCTCGCCATCTTCACCCCCAGACATTCGGCGGCAGTCATCGGATGTCTGGCGGTTTTACCTGAAGGGTGACAGAACCGCCACATGCAAGGTATGTCACGGGGACTGGAACAACAGGGAATTAATTACCCTCTGACCTGTTAGGAATGGAAGTCCCCTTCAGAGAGAGATTGGATGGCATCCCAGTCCACCCACTCGTGGAGACAGAATGCAGGCAGGGCTTGACAGACCATTGGTCTGACCCAGTATGACACTTCTAATGTTCCTTTCTTCTTCTGTTCTTTCTAGATCTGCAAAAAAGTGTTCTGCCGGCAGAGGGAGGGGACAACATCGGGGCTTCTCAGCCACATAGAGCGGATGCACGACACGCGGGTGAGGCAGGCAGGTGAGGAGGACCCCGCCGCTGCAGCTGTGCCCATGGAGCCACAGCGCCTGCAAAGGGGGGGGAAGGCCTCCAGGAAAAGGAGGCATACAAGCCCTTCCCCTCTCCCCACCTCAAGCCTTGCTGCGGAGACCCCCGGGATCCCAAAGGATGCCGCCATCAAGGCCCTTCGGGACAGGTTGTGTCGCTCCACCTGGGGCCTCGTGGAGGAGGTCCAGTGCTGCTCTGCTGACCTGAATAAGTGCCTGGTGGCAGAGATGCAGGTGGTGCAGTCGGAGCGGCAGCGGGTGGTGGCATACGGCAAGTATGTGTCCGCTGAGTTGCGCCGCGTGCAGTTCTACCACCAGGCACTCTTCAGGTGGCATAATGACCTGACTGAGGTGGTGGAGTACGTGGTGGAAAATGGCGTGGTGGACCCCTCCACGGTGGCCACTTGCCCTCCAGACTGCGAACCGCCCCAAGCCCTGTTGGATTACCCCCAAATATGGGGGGACATGCCCAGTGGCAGAGACAATGACTCTTAGGTTGTTTATGTTTATAAGTTTCCTTTACATGTTTGCTTTTGTTTTATTAAATGTCGTTGCTGTTGTTGTTGTTGTTGTTTTCCTGTATTGAATTTGTAAATAGTTTTAAGTAAAGTTTTCAAATGTATTGTTACGAGCTTCGTTTTAGTCCTCTCTTTTATCCCTCCCTATGTGCTGAAGTTCTGGCTGGCAGGTGGCAGAATCTCATACAGCTACTAGATCCCTTCCAGCAGCACATGCCA
>QEPC01015351.1:3639734-3652655 GCA_003113815.1 Sphenodon punctatus | reverse complement strand
TCTCCACCCTCCACCCCTGGTGCCTGGAAGTCTGCTCCTAGCTGAGTCAGATGACTTCCCCCTCCCTACATTTGGCCTTCCAGTGACCTAAGTGACAGAGTGACCGTAGACCACGTTTTAGCCACCCAAACACAACCGAACGTGATCCAAACTGCCGAACTCTTCAGCCATTTCGCCGTTCGGTGTTTGGATCTGTTTGGTATGTTCGCCATTTCGCCATTCGGTGTTCTGTTCTGTTCGGTATGTCCGTGTTTGCATTCATGTTCGCGTTCGGTAGTCTGAACAGGCCGAGTTCGGGCCGAACACTGAACTTCTGAACCGCGTTCGCCCATCCGTAGTCATTTGGCATGCTATGCTTATATTCACTTGTTTCTTCTACCAGTTGTATTTTATGTACTATTGTTTCATTGATGCTTTTTACCAAAATGGCAATTTCCTAAATGGAACTAAACATTAATTAATTAAAAACAAATACAAATGAATGAATGAATGAATGTTTATTTGTTTTCTTCGCCTCAGAATTGTGGTTACTTTAATACCTAATGTTTGGTATTTTGGCTTTTACACTATTAAATAATTTGTTCACTTTGGCAGTACTGTTTGGTGGATTTTTTTGAATGTTTGAATGTGATTGCTTGGATGCAGTGTACTTAATTATTATTATTTTATTATTATAGTACCCCCCATCAGATGTCACTCATAGAACTTTACAACATAAATACTTAATAATATAAAATTCATTTTAAGCAAATCTGTGTAGAACAATTTAAAAGGGTACGATAACAAGGAAGGAAAAGTACATTAAGGGGAACTAGCAGTCAATCTTAAAAAAGCACTTGGAGAGTAAATAAGTCTTCAGATGCCATTTAATGGTGAGGCAGGAGTAACTGAGATGGACATCTGGTGGGAGAGAGTTCCACACTGAGGAACCTGCCACAGCAATGGCACAATCACCCATGAACTTAAGGAGTGATGGCAGGATCCCCAAACAGCAGGTGGTTTCTGAGTGTAGATAACCATCAGTGTGAAGCTCAAGGAGCAAGTCTGCAATGTAGCCAGGGCCTATACTGTTCAGGGCCTTGAAAACCAACAGCCCAATCATAAATTCCGTTCACTACTCTACAGGCAGTCAATGCAGAGAATCCCGGGTGGGTGTAATGCGATCATGGATGCCCAAATCAATAAGCAGCCACACTGCTGCATTCTGAACAAGCTGCAAGTGACAGAGAAGAACCGCTGTCAGTCCATAGAAAGACAATTATAATAATTGAACTTTGTGGTCCCCAGGCCATGGGTCACTGTGGCAAGGTCAGTCAAATTCAATTCAAGTTTATTCAGAACGTAACCATTGGTCATTGTTCACAAACATAGCATACAAAATACACTTAAACGCAGAAGACAATGATTCATGTAAACTTTTCAGCATATGGCAATTATTGATAAAGGAAAAAATAAAAAAGGAGGCAAATTATAGGGGACCAGCCCCGACCAAATATACTTCCTAATGGCCTTAAAATATAAAAATTAACTAACTTAAAATTCAGTGTAACATAGAATGCAGAGACATCTTAGGAGGTTGACTCGTGAGACCCAACACTCATCCAGGCGCCACATGGCTAAACAATCAGGTCAAACAAAAGCTACAGACAGTACCTGGCACCTATTGGGGTTGAAAGGCAAGAAACTTCTGGCGAGCATTAAACACACTAACCAGAAAGGACATAACTGCCTGTGTCACTGGTTTGGCAGCGTCCGCCAAAAGAAGACGCGACAGCTCATCCTGAGTGCGTCCAGGTAAGCAGCCTAAGAAATTTGCCAGCCAAAGGTCCCTCTGAAGATCATACAGGTGGCAGGAACAGAGAATATGCCCAGTGCCCTCAACCTCCTGGTTATCAAAAGGGCAAAATCTTAGGTGCTGGGGAATGCCGCCATAGCGCCCCTCCAGCATCTGCATGGTAAGAACGTTAAACCTAGCGCATAGAAACATCTACAGTTTCCTGAAAGAGGCCCCACTCAGGAGATAGTTTGCAGACACTCCAGGGGCCAAAGGGAGTGGCACATAGTCGTATAAGAAGGAATATGCTGAGACTGCTGCATAGTCTTCCTGCCTACTGATGTCGCAAATCCTTTCATGGACTAAGGCCTTTGCAGACCTCAGATTCTCTAGACAGTAGAGCTGCTACTTCGAGGCCCAAAGAAACTATTTTGGCACAAGCCAGGCCCCCCCCCCCCCATATGCTTACAAATGGGTCCAAGTTCAAAAAGGCAAGCAAACTCCCCGGGGCCGCCTGCTGACAAACAATCCACAGGCTTATCGCCTGGAGCCATGGGAAAACATCCCAGGATATTTGCCCCGTTTCCAGCCATATTGCCGCTGCTGGGACTCCATTTGGAACCCTTAAAAGGGCGCGAAAGAACCTTGATTGAAAGGATACCAAATCAAATGGTCGCTGAATAGCCCAAATGGCAGCCCCGTAAAGTAATTGGGCCTTAGGTTTAGCTTCCAATACCTGGCAAGCTGGTACAAAAAACCCACCCTCCCTTTTAGAAAAGAAATGCTGAATTGCAGCAATACACCCACGGACCTTGGCTCCAATTGCTGCAAAATGTACGTTCCAGGACAAAGATGCCTGGAACCTGATACCCAAATACCTGTAGCTCCATACCTGCTCAATTGGAGCTTTATCAATGGCCCAAATATGCCTTTTCCTAGGTAGACCGAACACCAAAACCTTGGTTTTAGAATGATTTATTTGAAGCCTATTTTGATGGCAATAAATCGCCAAAAGACCGAGCTGCCTCTGAAGACCAACCCTTGTTTGAGATAGAATGGCCGCATCATCGGCATATAATAATATGCCCACCGGGTGAGTAACCAGTTTTGGAGGGAACAAATGGAGGGTAGACATCAGCGGAACTAGATCATTCAGAAAGATCTTAAAAAGGGTCGGGGCCAGCACATAGCCCTGTCTAACCCCAGAGGCTATACTGAACCGATTAGACAGGGAACCAAAATGGTCCAAGCGGACTGCCAATGTAGAATGACTATGTACAGCCTCCAGTAGTGCCAAAAGCCTTCTGTCAATGGAGGACCTTCTTAATTTCTCCTAGAGGAGCGTTCTATCTACTGAATCGAATGCCCCTCTGAAGTACACAAAGGCACAAAAAAGCCTCTGGTTGCTCCTCATATATTTTCCGACCAAATGAACCAGAGTTAAACAATGCTCGACCATAGACCTCTGGGCCTGAAACCCAATCTGCTCTGGGTGGATAAAAGTTTCCGCTGACAGCCAGCTCTCTAGGCGCACCAGCAGCTGCTTAGCATAAAGCTTAGCTATCGTGCTCAAGAGGCTAATTGGCCTATAGTTCCCCGGGCAAAGCCAGGAGCCACCCTTATAAATGGGCACTATTATGGCATCCCCCCATCCCCTGGGCATACAGCCACAGGCATTTATGTGGGAAAAAAGTGCAGCCAACAGGGCAGCCCACCAGGAAACTTGCACCTTCAGAAGTTTTGCTGGTATAAAATCCGAGCCAGGGGCCTTGTTGGACCTCAGATTAGCTATCATCTGAGCAACAAGTTCCGGGGAGACGGGTTTCCAATTGGGGAGATCAGATGGAAAACTAAAAATCTCACTCGGATTCTGGGGCAACGGGAAGATGGAGCGATAGTAAGGTTCCCAAGAATTGTAAGGGACGGAGCACCTCACCTCGGGCCTAACAGATTTAGTACCCCAGTTTATAATACCCCAAAAGGTCTTAGATTGGCCACTCTCTGCTGCTGCCACCGTCCGCTCCCACACGGACTCCCAATAGGCAGACTTCTTGAGGCGCAACAGTGCTTTATACTGATGGTGTAAAAGAACATAGTTATCCTGGGAAACCCGTGTCCAGCTTGCTGCCAAAGCATGGTAACAAGCTCTTAATTTGACTTTGGCTGACCTGCACTCTGCATCGAACCAACGCTGACGTTGGCCCTGAATCCTGCCAGCAGCCTTCCTTCTATCACTGGTCTGGGATAAGAGAGATGCCAGCTGTCCCACAATCTCGCAGAAGGCAGCTATTGCACCCTGGGGGTCTAAACCTGACAGGATCCCATTCCTTAAATCACTACAAACTGGGCCTACCAAAACCACCAAGACAGCAGCCGATAAGTCCGGGGTCCAAGCCACCCTGACCCTAGCCCCTCCCCCACCACTATGAGGAGTCGGAGGGACGGGGCCTGGAGGGTCGGCACCCAGCACTAAACCCAAGGTAACTGGGAAATGGTCCCCATATGGGGAAAACTCTACTCTAAAGTTATTCAAAAAAGGAATAATACACGAAGAAATCGTGGCTAAATCCACCACACTAGCCCCCTAGTGCGCCACGAAGGTATATTCCCCCACTTGATCCCCTGGCATGGAACCATTTAGAATAAACAAGTTAAAACTCACCAAAAGGTGAGCCAGGGACAGGCCCGCTTGGTTGATCACCAGGTCCCTAGAACACCTGGGGAAGAGGCCCTGGGGCAGTGGACGCACACCCAAATTACTAACCTCCCCCCAAACCTCGTCATTTGGACCAACCCGGGTGTTAAAGTCCCCGGCTAGAATAATCCCTGCCTCGGGATATAGGCCATAAATCTCCATTAACATTTTGTCCAGCCAACCCAATGGGGCACTATTAGAGCCATATGTGTTTAAAGGAGGGACATATACCGAAATCACCACCAACTGCTGGTCCCCCCATTTTACAACTACTACCACCGCAAAGGGGAGTAGTTGTAAATTGTAAATTGAGTTGTAAACTCAAAATTGCCCAACACCTGCAATCTTGGGCCAATTGAGATAAGACAGGTCACCCCCCGCCCCCCCGGCCGGCCCTTGGTGAATATGGGTAAAGCCGGAACAGAAAAGGACAGAAACCCCTGGAGTTTGACCGGGTCCTTCATCCAGGTTTCCTGAAGTAAGACAATCTGGAATTTGTTGAAATAGGAATAAAATTAAGTGTCCTTATCCCGGGCCCTTCATCCAGCAACATTCCAGGAACAAATGGCCAAATTTGCTGGGGAAGGGCCCACCCCCTTTCAACTCTTTCTTTCAACTCTTTGCCCTAGGTCTTAGCCACAGAGTTCCGTGTTTAATAGGGTTTATACCCTGAATAAGATTTCGAATCGACTCCCTTATTCCAGCCAAATTTGGGGAAGTCTGAGGGACAGTACCGAGCTGGGAGGCTGGCAACTCTAGTTCTTCTGAAGCCGGGGCTGCCTCCTTTGAAGAGGGGCACTTCCCTATTTGACTGACTCCCAAGGGAGACTGGGCCCTACCAAGGCCCTTTAACAGGGAGACAGGGGACAGTGCCTCTTCAGTCCCTTCGCCTACAACAGGTTGGGAGGGACGAGATATAATCGGGGGAAGCGGGACAAGAAACCCCATTCCGTCCTGTTGGCAGCCCTCATTTGCCATATCCAAAAGCCGTTGCCCAATAGGCAGGGAAATGGGACATGCCTCTGCTCCCTTCTCCACCAAACCAGATAACCCAGTCCCAGCCTGCAAAAGGTAGACAGGCTGCGATCTAGCACTCTGTGCCCTCTGACTATTTACCAAAGCCTGGGAGCCCCTTGGAGTTCCAATTGGTGGAAAAAGTGGCCTAATTACATCAGAGAAAAAAACCTCACTAGCCCAAATCCCCCAGGAGTTAAGGGCTGCCGCTGATGCCAGAATTTTATTTACCCACTCCGAAGATCTGAAAACCACCACCAACCTATAGGATCTGTCCCACACCAGAAGCAGCTGAAAAGATACAATCTGCCATAACAGCAGATACAACTGCAACGAAAAATTCAAATGAGCATGGATGGCCACCTTCGAAGCCCAAAAAGGAAGAAACCCATCCACATCGGGCAAAATCCTCAGGGCAACAGCAAAGGTATTCACTTTAAAGGAAGGATTATAGGGAGCAAGGCAGGGTTGGGATTTATTTAAAGGAGCCCTGCAACCACCCTCCCCTAGTACAGATTTTTGGGGCAAAATGGCGACCAGGGAATGTAACCTAGAACCGGCACTTAGCCCAGCCTCTATCTGTCTAATTCCCCCCATACCCTCGGGCAAGGTCAGTCTGTGTTTCTATTCCTCCAGCCACCCAAACAAAGCACCAGCCACCATGGACCATAGCAATTGTTTGAAGAACTTATTTTGGGGGATAAACCTATCTGAAGAAAGCAATTTGACTTGGTGGGGGCAATAAGTGTTCTTTTATTAGGGATTTGCGAATGCAGTCTGGGGTTTCAGTGTTTGGCCTGAACTCAGGGTGTTCAACCCATTCACGAACACCCTGAACCTGAACTGCCCCCTGCCCGAACCGGCTGAAGAAAGTTCGGGTTCCGAACCCATTCAGGCATGGGGTGGGGGACATGGGGAACCTGGTTTTCCCTCCCCCCTCCAGACTGCGTGGGTGGAAGGGGCACCGGGGCTCACCTCTCCCCCACCCTGCCGAGCCTTGTAAAAAAATTAAAAACAAATACAAAACAAAAAAACCCACCCCAGAGATCGCCCTACCTGGTAAAACCAGGGCTCTGGCCCTGGATCTGGTGGTGGCAGCAGTGGTGGCAGTGGGTCCAGTGGCACTTCAGAGCGCTTCAAGCCTCTTCTAGGCCTTTCAGGTCACATGACCCAGAAAGCCTAGTAGAGGCCTGAAGCGCTCTGGAGCGCCCCCGGACCCGGACCCGCTGCTGCTACCGCTGGAGCCTGACCTATCTGGTGGTGCCAAGACTCTGGTCCCGGGTCTGCTCATGCTGCCCCCGGAGCTGGAGCCCTGGCACCACCAGGTATGGCAATCCCTGGGGTGGTTTTTAAAAAAAAAATAATTATGAGCCTGGGCAGGGTGGGGGGGGGAGGTGGGCCCCGGTGCCCCTTCCACCCGCACAGCCAGGAGGGGGGAGGGAAAACCGGGTTCCCCCCGTCCCCCGCCCAAATGGGTTTAGCCCCCTGAATAGGTTCGGGCCAAACAGCCATAACCCAAATGGTTTCAGGGGGGCCGAATCCTGAAGGGGCCGAACCCCGAACCCCTTGGAATTCCTATCTTTTATCATGTAATAGATTATCATGTAATAGATTATGGAGAAGTGGTTGTTATCAATGAACCAAACTGAAGCTGCTGATAATTGACATTTAAGCACTACAACTTATCACTGTTGTAGTGCAAAGTCTTCGGAAGTCTGTGTTTCTTACTTTACAGTTGTTTTTAGTATTCCAGAGTTCAGGCATAAAGTGATTGTTTTTAGATCTATGAGCTGGTTGCCTTTTCTGGGGACCTGTGACCCCAAGATCTAGGCTGACAGCTGGTGGAGACAGTCAACCCGATTATACTGGTCCCTTCTCCACACTGACCCATCCCTGAGCTGCCAGGAACAGCCCCAACTGGGTGGCACTCCTGTATTTGGCTTCCCTTCCTGCTTCTATTCATGGATTCCTTTTTACCAAATTACAGTTAACCAATAGGATTTCATGGCCCACAACCCTGCTAATTAACTGGAATTATACTGTGTTTAGTTCTGTGTTGTCTTCCTTTTTATTCAAAGAACCACTGTTAATCTGCAGCACAACAAACAGTTATGTCACAAAACACACTTCAGTTAATTTCTCTTTTAAACATAGTCTTTGCTGCTGGTAAGTAAAAGTTTTATTTGTCTGCAGTGCAAGTAAAAGATTGATGCAATCAAGTTTCATTTTACAGAGCGAAAATTTAATAAAATTTTTTGCTTGATTCCAAATGGACATCCTTTATTTGCTTGAAGATAATCATCTTTAAATGCACTCACTTTAATAACTGCATAAAACTATGGATTAAAACCGTATGGTTTGAGGGGGAAGAGTATATTTATAGAACAAACAGAAAGACATGGACTCTTTATTTAATAAAAAATTCCAGGAGATGCAGATAAGAATTTTTTTTTAAAAAAAAACTAGTATAGAACTGGAGAAGATAATAGATTTATTTTTATCCCTTGATGATATATTGGTATATATTTCATTGTCATGGTCAGACTGCTACCTTCTGAAGGTCCAGATCCCTGCCCTCCTATGGCCTTGTCAAGGTGGGGGACCAGTTAGGTTGGTCCCCCAGTGACTAACGAATCCAATTGGTTTCCACAACTCTCTCGGGGATTTACCCACTGACCTTGATGACTACACTGTTGATGACCTGGTCGCTTTATGGAATGACATCCTGACCATGGCCATTGACATCGTTGCACCCAGGCATCTGCTCCCATGACTATGATGGCATCGGTCTACCTGGTATACAGGGGGACCTGGAGCAGTTGAGGCAGGAGGGTAGGCAGTTAGAGCACAGGTGGCACTTGACTTATGCTGATGTTGATCTACTGTGGACTAGATCTTCGACATAAAGCTAATTCTTCTCTGACTTCATAGCATCTGCAAAGTCTCATCATGCGGAGCTATTCCACTTCGTGAGCGGTCTGATAAATCTGGCCTGCCTCTCCCATGAATCAGAGTCATCTAGTACCCCCTGTGACATTTTTATTAATTACTTTGTAGATAAAATTGTTTGTATTCACCAGAATTTGGGTTCTGCTACTTTACCTGCAGAGTCAAAGTTTGGGGTTGTGGAAGCTCAGCCTTGTCTTGTTAGTTTGGATTGGTTTCAATTAGTGTCACCCACTGATGAAGAGATTATGCTTGGAGCTGTGCGGACAAACAGTTGTGAATTCGATCCTTGCCCATCTTGGCTGCCTGGTGAGGGCCAGATGTGAGACTTGGGGCCGTTGCTGGCTGGGGTAGTCAGCACCTCCTTTCAGGATCATAGGTTGTCAGACACCTCAACATTATGGTTGTCTGGCTCGTACTTAAGAAACCATCTTTGGATGCTGACTCCCCAGCCAGCTATTGCCCTGTCTCTAACAGTCCCTTTTTAGGAAGGTTATTGATGGGTGGTTGCTCAGTAGCTTCAGACTCATCTTGATGCTATTTGATTCCTGGACCCATTTCAGCCAGTTTTTCACAGAGACTGTGCTCGTGGCCTTGGCTGATATGCCTGGAGATTGACAAGGGGAATTGTGCCCTGTTGATCTATTCTTGTTAGACCTCTCAATGGCCTTTGATACGGTTGATCACGAAGTGTTGTTGACATGACTGTGGTACCTGGGAGGGGTGCGCAGGACTGCTCTTGAGTGGTTCTGTTCATTCCTGTCGGGTAGGTCCCAGAGAGTGGTGATGGAAGACTGCTTGTCATCCCCCCAGGACCTCCACTGTGGTGTCCTTCAGGGTTCTGTGTTATTACCCTTTTGTTCAATGTGTATCTGAGGCCACTAGGTGAGATCATCTGGAGGTTTGGAGTAGGACTGAAATGAGATAAGAATCCTTCCTTGATGAGAATCTCAAGGAAGGGAGGGTGGAGTGAGCCCTCGCATGATCTCACTTTCCCCCTCAAGATGTTGATGAGATCTTGCTGATTGGGGGGGCGGGCGCAGACAAAGGGGCAGAACTAAGTGCCAGTGGTGAGCAGGTGGAAGACTTGCCCCCTGGCCACCCCCAGCCCTTGCTTAGCTCTCATGGAAGATAGGTCTGGAAGATAGATCCATTAGCAGCTATTAGCCAGACAGGATCAGGGAACATGACGGAAGCTGGGGGAACACAACAGGGAATGGATCCCCCATTGTGACCTGTTGGTGCTTCTCCCAAGCCACTGGTTGGCCACTGTTGGAGACAGAATGCTGGGCTAGATGGACCATTGGTCTAACCCAGTATGGCACTTCTTACGTTCTTATGTTCTCCTCTCCTCCCAGGAAGGGAAATTCTGGGCAGGATCCTGGGGTCTGGGTGGGTAGTTGCGGGGCTTAGTGTGGGGTCAGGGGTAGGGTATTTACTCTCTGGAGGGGGTCCCACAAAGTGCAGTCTCTTCCCAGACTGGTAAATTTGCAAATAAAAAAACAACAACTGGACATGTGCAGAAGGGCCTGAATCACCCCTTCTGGGTATGCACAGCCCTTTTCAAAGATAGTGCTGGCAGCATCAGCATGGCACCATCTTGGATGTGGTCAGATGGTTATGAGCATAGCTAGAAGTACTGGGCCTGCTCAGAATGGGCTGCCCTTTTCAAAAATAGCACCCACAGCATGCTGATGCTGCAGGCGCCATCTTTGAAAAGGACTGGGAAGCTGAGATGACATATGATATTTGGATAGGTTTTGCTTACTTGTTGGTGGTAGTCATTTGGAAGTCCCCGAGTGGTGGGGTATCAGAGAGGAGCCTTGGGAAGCCCCCAACTAATTGCCCCACAGAGAGCGGGGCATAGGAGAAAGAGCAAGAGAATTAGTGTGTGACTGGGCACACTTCATTCAATCATTGTGGTGGGTTGTAGCAGGTGGAGGGAAGCACACAGGCAGGCACATATTGTGTATTATTTCCATCTCATTCTGGTGGGTTTGCTGCTGGATGTGGGCATTGAGCATGAGCACAGATGAGCTCTCTCTCTAGTTCTGGCAGGTGGCAGCTTGAGCAGGATGCACCTCTCTCCCGTCCTCTTTCGTTCTAGTAGTGGGGAGCCTCTCTGTCTCTCTCGGTGGGTGACAGCATGGTTGGGAGTGTGTTTCTCTCTATTGTTCTAGCAGTGGGGAGTCTCTCTCTCTGGTCATGTACAGCAGGTGGTGGCATGGGCAGGAGCATGTCTCCCTCTCTTCTCTCTCGTTATAGCAATGGGAAGCCTCTCTCTCTCTTGCTTAAGTGTGCCCCCACTCTCACTTTGGGTCCATGTCCAGGTCAGGGAAACCCAGCAGCGGCAGGTTGACCTTCAGGAACAGAACCTGCTTCACCAACCCAGAGACCAGCCTCAAATAGTGTGGGCTCACAATGTCTCCCGCTGCTGAAAACACCTGTTTGCTGGGCATGCTGGTTGGTGGACAGGACACTAGTTCTTCTGACACCCTGGGAAGCTGAGGTGACATATGATACTTGGATAGGTTTTGCTTACTTGTTGGTGGTAGTCATTTGGAAGTCCTTGAGTGGTGGGGTATTAGAGAGGAGCGTTGGGAAGCCCCCGACTAATTGCCCCACAGAGAGCAGGGCACAGGAGAAGGAGCAAGAGAATTAGTGTGTGACTGGGCACAGTCAATTCAATCATTGTGGTGGGTGGTAGCAGGTGCAGGGAGGCACACAGGCAGGCACATATTGTGTATTATTTCCATCTCATTCTGGTGGGTTTGCTGCTGTATCTGGGCATTGAGCATGAGCACAGATGAGCTCTCTCTAGTTCTGGCAGGTGGCAGCTTGAGCAGGATGCACCTCTCTCCCCCCCTCTCTCGTTCTAGTAGTGGGGAGCCTTTCTGTCTCTCTCTCTCTCTGGTCAGGTACGGTGGGTGATGGCATGGTTGGGAGTCTCTCTCTCTCTCTCTCTCTCTCTCTCTCTCATTCTAGCAGTGGGGAGGCTCTCTCTATGGTCATGTACGGCAGGTGGCGACATGGGCAGGAGCATGTCTCCCTCTCTTCTCTCTCGTTCTAGCAGTGGGGAGCCTCTCTCTCTCTTGCTTAAGTGTGCCCCCACTCTCACTTTGGGTCCATGGCCAGGTCAGGTCAGGGAAACCCAGTAGTGGCAGGATGACCTTCAGGAACAGGACCTGCTTCACCAACCCAGTGCCCAGCCTCGAACAGTGGAGACTCACGATATCCCCTGCTGCCGAAAACACTTGTTCACTGGGCATGCTGGTTGGTGGGCAGGAAACTAGTTCTTGTGCCACCCTGGTCAGGGCCTGTCATATTTTTGTCTTCTCTGCCCAGTACAGAAGGGGATTGCTGCTGGGATCCGCCTCTGACTCCTTGAGGTATTTTGCCACTGCCTGCTCCGCAGTGTCAGACTCCTGCTCCCTTTGCCTGCTGCTGCTGCCAACCTGCTTCCCAATTGCCTGTGCTAACGCTGCCTGTCCTGGGATGATCCACTCAGGGCGGGTGATGGCCGAAGAGCTGCTGGTGCTTGTGATGCTTTGCATTTCTGCCCTCCTGCTGCTGCTTTGCCCCTCCTGGCTGCCCTTCTGCTTCTGCCGCTGTCTAACCCTCTCGTCTGCCCGCACCCTCTCCACCAGAGCATGCTTCCTCAGGGTGAAGTCTGCTGTGTGAGCTGCCACACTTGCCTTCACCCTGGGGTCCAGCATGGTGGAGGGTATGTAAACCTCCTTATGAATAAGAGGGTTCGGAAATTCAGTTTGGTTCATTTCGGAAATTCGGTTCGTTCGGAAGTTTGGTTTGGTCGACCGAACTATTCGAGTTCAGTCCGAACTCTGAACTTCCGAACAAAGTTCAGAAATTCAAACCCTATTAATCTAAATGGAATATTATCTTTTAGGGATGGGCGAACAGAGCCGAGTTCGGAAATTTGGTTCGGTTCGAAAATTGAGTTTGGTTCAGAAGTTTGTTTCAGTCAACCGAACTGGTCGAGTTCAGTCCAAACTCTGAACTTCCGAACCGCGTTTGCCCGTTCCCACCCCCACCCACCCACCTACCTTGGTCCCTCAGGAAGCCTTCCATCCTCCTGATGAGACTTCAGACCAGGGGAGTTACCTGGCTCAGGGTAGCCATCGCCGCACTCATGCTCTCTGTCACATCCTTAAAGGCCTTAAGGACATTGTCAGGCTCCGGGGTACGGAGCTGGGGAGGGAACAAGGAGGGAGAGGGAAGGCCAGAATTACCAGGTTCCAGGAGATGGAGCTGGGGAGAGGGAAACAAAGAGGGAGGAATCTAGGCCTGGACACCGGGGGGAAAAGGGTGGCCCCAAGGCGACCCTCTGAAACCTCTCAGTCGCTCTCTTGCACCCGAGAGATTATGTACTCAGCAGCGTTACCAGGCACCCTGGGCTAAGAAGGTACGCGACTCATCATCGAGGTCAGGGTCCGGAGCCAAGGGAGGAACCCACCACAGGGATGTTGGCGGG
>QEPC01015351.1:3623686-3634564 GCA_003113815.1 Sphenodon punctatus | reverse complement strand
ACAAAATGAGGAAATTAGTTAAAAAGAAACTAAAAAGCCCAGTTGCAAGGGCTACAAGTTTGCAAGAGGCGTGGAGACTGTGTAAAAGCACCCTTCTGGAAGCCCAGACTAAATGCATCCCACAAGTTAAAAAAGGAAGCAGGAAGACCAAGCATCTTCCATTGTGGTTAAATGGGGAGATGAAGGAGGCTATTAGGGCCAAAAAGGTATCCTTTAAGAAATGGAAGGTTAGTCCCAATGAAAATAATATGAAAGAGCATAAACGCTGGCAACATAAATGTAAAGTGTTAATAATGCAGGCCAAGAGGGATTTTGAAGGGAGGCTTGCTAAAGAGGCAAAAATAAGCAACAAAAACCTTTTCAAATACATCAGAAGCAAGAAGCCTGCTAGGGAGTCAGTTGGGCCATTAGATGACAAGGGAGTAAAAGGGGTGCTCGGAACTGATAAGGATATTGCAGAGAACCTGAATTTTTATTTATTTAAATTTTTTATACCCCCGCCCCTCCAGCCACAGGCAGCCCGGGCAGCTAACAACATTGATAAAATATACAATATATATAAAATCTTATAAAACAGAATAAAACAGTAGAACATCAATAACAATAGCCATAAAAAGGAAAAGAAACCCCACCAAAACCAATATCCCCCCCCCCACCTCCCAACCCTTACGCCTCTCCCTTGCCAAATGCCTGATGGAACAGCCAGGTCTTACAGTTCCTATGAAAGGCTGGGAGGTTTGGAGCCAAGCGGGCCCCCGCTGGGAGGGAGTTCCAAAGGCGCAGCACAGCCACCGAGAATGCCCTATCCTGTATGGCCCCCCGGAAAACCCAGGGGATGTCCAACAAGGAGCCCCCGGACGACCGCAGGGGCTGGTCTAGAACCTGTGGAGTGAGGCTATCTTGCAGGTAGGCAGGGCCCAGGCCATGTAAGGCTTTATAGGTCAAAACCAACACTTTGATTCAAGCCCGGAAGACTACTGGCAGCCAGTGCAGAGATCGGAGCACTGGTGTAATGTGCTCCTGGCAGCCCAGCCCCACCAAGAGCTGGGCCGCCGCATTCTGCACCAGCTGCAGCTTCCAAGCCGTCACCATAGGTAGCCCTATGTAGAGGGTGTTACAGTAGTCTAACCGAGAGGTAATAAAAGCATGGATGATGATGGCCAGGTCAGGAACCGAGATTAGCAGCCGAAGCCGCCGCACCAGATGTAACTTGCAGAAGACATTCCTCGCCACAGTCTCCACCTGGAGATCCAGGCAGAGCTGCGCATCGAGGAGCACCCCGAGGTTCTGGACCTGGGAAGTCAGTGGGGGGCAGACACAACCTACCGAGGAAGCCGTCACCTCCACCAACTTCCCCATTAGCATCATCTCCATCTTGTCAGGATGCAGTCAAAAATGAGTTCTTTGCATCGGTCTTCACTACAGAGGATTTTGGGGAGGTACCCACGCCAGATCCTTGCTTTGTGGGCATGAAATTGGAAGAGCTGTTACAAATCAATGTGACATTGGAGGATGTTCCAGTGCAAATTGACAAACTGACTCCTAACAAGTCATCAGGGCCAGATGGCATTCACCCCAGAGTTCTGAAGGAACTCAAATATGAAATCACAGACCTACTGTTGGTAATTTTATTTATTTATTTATTTATTTATTTATTTATGTAAAATGTTTATCCTGCCCCTCCTGCCCTTTCAGGGCAGCCTGGGGTGGTGAACAACAATATAAAAACAATTTAAAACAGGTACAAATTCATAAAATGCAGGGGGGGAGGGAAATCCCTCCCCCCACCCTACCCCTACCCCTCGCCAAAGGCCTGGTGGAACAGCCAGGTCTTTCATAAACATCTAAATGACAGGAGAGTGGGAGCCAAACAATTTGTAACCTGTCACTAAAATCTGCCACTGTACCTGAGGATTGGAGGGTGACAAATGTAACGTCAATATTTAAAAAGGGATCCAGAGGCGATACTAGAAACTACAGACCAGTAAGCTTGACGTCTGTGCCAGGAAAAATGGTGGAAACCATCATTAAAGACAGAATTACAAGGCATGTTGACAAACGTGGCTTAATGGGGAAGAGTCAACATGGATTTAGTAAAGGTAAGTCATGCCTCACTAACCTGTTGGAATTCTTTGAGGATGTAAATAAACATGTGGACAAGGGAGACCCAGTAGATAAAGTGTACCTGGATTTCCAGAAAGCATTTGATAAGGTCCTTCATGAGAGACTCTTGAGAAACTTAAAAAGTCATGGAATAAGAGCTTGTGTCTTACTATGGATCAGCAACTGGTTAAAAGACAGAAAGCAAAGGATTGGATTAAATTGTCAGTTTTCACAATGGAAAGATGTAAAAAGTGGTGTGCCTCAGGGATCTGTATTGAGACCGGTGTTGTTAAATGTATTCATTAATGATTTAGAAAAGGGTGTTAAGCAGTGATCAAATTTGCAGACGACACCAAGTTATTCAAGGTAGTTAAAACACGAGCAGACGGTGGGGAACTGCAATGGGATCTTATGACACTGGTTGCAGGGCATCTAAATGGCAAATGAGATTTAATGTGGACAAGTGCAAAGTGATGCACATAGGGAAAAATAATCCAAACTATGTGTACACAATGCTGGGTACTAAGCTAGGAGTCACCACTCAGGAAAAGGATCTGGGGGTGGTTGTACACAATACAATGAAATCCACAGCGCAGTGCACAGCAGCAGTCAAAAAAGCAAGCAGAATGTTAGGAATTATTTGGAAGGGGATAAAGAATAAAACTGTGGATGTCATAATGCCTCTATACAAATCAATGGTGTGACCGCACTTTGAATAGTGAGTGCAGTTCTGGTCGCCCCATCTCAAAAAAGACATAGCTGAACTGAAAAAGGTACAGAGAAGGGCAACAAAAATGATCAAGGGCATGGAAGGGCTCCCATATGAGGAGAGGCTGGTAGGTTGGGGCTTTTCAATTTGGAGAAGAGACGACTAAGAGGAGATATGATAGAGGTCTATAAAATCATGAGTGGTGTGGAACTAATAAACAAGGAGCAGTTACTTACCCTCTCAGCTAGTACTAGAACTAGGGGATACTCCATGAAACTCATGGGTGGCAAGTTTAAAACAAATAAAAGAAAATATTTTTTTCACTCAACATATTATTGGGTTGTGGAATTTACTGTCAGAGGCTGTGTTAAGAGCCAGTACTATAATTGAGTTTAAAAGAGGTTTGGATAAGTTTCTGGAAGATAGGTTCATTAGCAGCTATTACCCAGACAGGATCAGGGAACATGACGGGAGCTGGTGGAAAACAACTGGGAATGGATCCCCCATTGTGACCTGTTGGGTGCTTCTCCTAAGCCACTGTCATTGGCCACTGTCGGAAACAGGATGCTGGGTTAGATGGACCATTGATCTGACCCAGTATGGCACTTCTTGTGTTCTTATGTTCTTATATAATATCTAATCTATATATATTTGTACATCTAATATCTATCTAAATCTAAAGGAGACAGGGAAAGGGAAAAGGAAAACTATTAACTAATTATCTATGTAACTCTTCTAGTCTAATCTATATGTCTATAATATGTATCTATATCTAATCTATAACTATCTATATATAATGTACATGACGGAGAAGGGCAGGGAAAGGGATAAGGTAAAATCTAGGATTTGAGGAAGGAAAGGATTTAATACAATGAAGACTAGGGAGGATTTTTTTCGGGGAAGCACCACAGTTCTGTAAAGCGCAACCTGAGAAGCAGAGAACTCTCACAGAACAGAGGAAAAAGCTTGCACCACCCATTATAAAGGGTTGCAGTGCCCTCCCCCAGAGCCCCCCTGATTGGTTGTGGGAGGCAGCAGGCATTGAGCAATCACAGAGTGCCATGAGACTGCTGGGGCCTGCTTGTGCTGCTCATTGGTCAGCGATACATCCATCAGATACTGCTGAGCTGCTCGCCCCTCCCAACACAGGTACAGTTCAAGAGTTCAACCCTGTTTAGGGCTCCGAGATGTCTGCTCCCTCCTCCCGTCTCCATTTCAATCAAAACAAAACACAACTGCTACATCAGTAATAATGACAATGATAACAACATTGTTGTTTTCGTTATCGTTGTCATTATTTTCCATTGTCGTTTTTGTTATTGCAATAATGAAAACAAAAATGACAATTTTTGTTATCGTTATTGTAATAACAAAAATGACATGCACACCCCTAGGGCCACCATCATCCATGCTTTCATCACCTCGAGGCCAGTCTACTGCAATGCACTCTACATGGGGCTGCCCTTGGCGATTGTCTGGAAGCTGCAGCTGATGCAGAATGTAGCAACCTGGCTCCTTTTGTGCATGGGCTGCCATGAGCGGATTATAGCTACGCTCTATAATCTGTGGGCCCCACATATCTGAGATACTGCCTTTCCTTTCATGCTCCATTGTGACCCCTGCAGTCGGTCAGAAGCGTTCTACTGCTATCTTGTTCGTGCGACAAGGGCCCTCAGAGAGACGCTCGTGGTTGCTGCCCCTATATTATAGAATTATCTTCTCATGGAGGTTCATCAGAGCCCAATCATGAGCATTTTCCAGAGGCAGCTTGAAACTTCTTGTGAGCAAAGCATTTGGCAGGTGGGGTTAGGGGTTGAGGGGGGAGGATACAGAGAGTGGGTTTTTAATGAGGTTTTTTAATTGAGTTCTATTGTATCTTTATGATGTGTGTTAGTATTATGTAAGACACCTATTTTTGTGTATGTGCTTATTATTTATTTATTTATTTGGATTGCGTTAGTCATGCTCTTTTGAGACCAATAGCCTAACAGTACATAATTTAACTGGGTTGTTGGGTTTTTTTGTTCTTTGTTTTTTATGACCTTTGGTCTTAATTATGGTTTTGGAAGCCTCCTTTCCATGATGAGGCATAGATATGCAAATAGCTATTTGGAAGAGACACTAACAGATCCCTTAACAAGAGGATGATATATAACAGTCTACAAGGGGAAATAATTGAAAAGATGGACAGTATAAATACTTTATTCCTTGCTCTCAAAAGATTTTTATTAAGTTGAAGTCTAGACTTTTGTTCCACAAGGAGAGGCTATTCAGGAGTTTTAAACACTGCAATTTTCCTCTTGCAAAGGCAATTAATATGTACTATGCCTGCTGCTCAATAGATTGCTTTTGTTTGTACTTCCTTACAGTACATAAACATGGATGTCAGAAGATTTTCTTTGGCTATTACTCAGAATGGAAAAATGCTGATAAAACACACTGCAGTTGTCCCTGTCTACATGCCCGTCCTTTCAGGGGTTATGAAGTGTGTATCTTAGATATCCATATTAGGAGCATTTAAAAGCAATTTAGGGCACCATCTAATTATTAGACTTGAAACCCCCTGATTATGTAATTTGCCATTATCCACACATCCAGAAGTACTGTCTAAGCCTCCATTCTTGTGCTCTAGCTGCCAGCAGCTTAGAAAGAACTGGAGGATCAAGTCATTTTATTCAGAACTACTTTAAATGTCACAAACGCTTCAGAGATTATTATTTTCCCCAGAAGAAAACAAGTTAGAATTGTCAAGAGAAAATAGGTCTCAGCTGAATATTTAGAGAAGTTTTTCTGTGGTACAAGTCAAAGCTGAAATGCCAAGAGAGCGCAGAGTAGTGTAGGGCGTTGTCCCCTCCTTTATTTCAGTTTCCTATGATGGCAGTCATACCAGGAGTGGGGTGGGGGTATAGCTACTAGGGGTGGGTCTTCAGGCAAAAAATTGGGTACTGGTTTTACCGGATACCGGTTTCTCAAAAACCGGTTTACCGGATTAGAATCGGTATACTGGTACCGGTATTTTTCCATTGATTTCAATGGGGAACTGTCCCCATTGAAATCAATGGGAAAAAACCACAATACCTCCCCCCTCCCCCTCCCAGGCTGTGCAGGTGGAAGGGGGGACATCCCCCACCCACCTGGGGACACCCCCCACCCACCCTGCCCAGCCTGGATTAATTTTTTTTTTTTACCTGAAGTCGCTGCTAGTGCGGGCTCGTGCCGCCGTGCCGGCGGTGGCGACCCGAAGCCCGCACCAACAGGTACTAGGGTGATCCCTGGGGTGGTTTAACACACACCCCACCCCAGGGATCACCCTACTCCTCCACCCAGGGATCGCCTACCTTTTGCGCTCCGGGCAGTGGCGGCAGCTGCAGCACAGTGGTCCGGAGGCTTCATCGCTGGCTGGCTTCAGTGCTTTACTAGACCTTCCGGGGAAACTCCCTCCCACTTGCCAAATGCCTGGCAGAAAAACCAGGTCTTACAGTTTTGTTGGACGGTGAGAAGATTTGGGCTGAGGCAAACCTCCAGTGGAAGGGAGTTCCAAAGCAATGGTGCGGCCGCTGAGAATGCCCTCCTATATGTCCGTATGCGCTGATAATGCAGGACTTCCAGGAGGGCACGCCCAGACAATCACAGGGGTCAGCCAAGGGCCCAGGGGGCAAGGCGGTCGCTCAGACAACTAGGGCCTACACCATGCAGCTCTCAGTGGGAGGGGGGTTGTACGTGGAGGGTAAGGATGAGGTTTTTCCTATTTTTACATTCATATATAAAATATGTGTGTAGTTTATCTTCACCTGTCTGCCTGCCAATAATTTTGTACTGAAACAAGAACAGAATATTGCAAAGCCATTTCAGGCTTAGATCCATCAAGTGTGCTTTCTGCCCTTTGAAAAATATCTTGCTGAACAGATCTAATGTAGACACTGTTTAATCATCAAAGCTGACAGGCACGACTATGCCATAAACTTTAGGACTGAAAGATTGATAAAAAAGCCAATAAAAAGCTACAGTTCTTTTTTTCTTTGCTATAATAAGGAACAAAGTGTGGTTGGTTTCTGTAGTGTTTGCAGTCAGTCTGATACCACTTCCCACTAGACATCTGCTGGGAGATTTAATTGTTTCTGTCACATTGGAAATTACATGTTTTCTTCAGAAGAATGAGGTGGCATGCTTGTAGATCAGTGATGATATGACACGGCTGCTGTTGAGGCATGAGGAAAATCTTACTGTAGCAGGAGATGGTTCCCAGGGGTAAGTCCCTGCATGACCAGACCCTAGGCTGTCACTTCCATGGGGAATAAGCAACACACACATGCAGTTTAGGAAGTTGCTCAGTCTCTTTATTAATGGATACAGAGTTCCTCTGTCTCTGGACTGCCGACTCATCCACCTCACACCCTGCAGGCCCAGCTTAGTCTCTTCAAGACATAGACATCCACTCTGCACAGTATCAACCCCCAGAGACCATTCTAACTACTAGGGTAGTAGGCCCCTGGCTCATTTCAAGGCTTCCTCAGGCAGCAAGCTCCCTCCTGGGCACAGCCTTCCCCAATACATGGGTCCACAGCTTCTCCTTGACCAGTCCAGTATTTAGGATCCTGGAGACCATAGAGTGGCTCAGCACTGGCAGTCAGGGATCCAGATGTTTCCCAGCAGGGCTTCAGCACTGGTGAGCTTCCCTGCTGAGAACCTCAAGGGGATGTTGCCTCCTCAGCTCCCGTCAGAGACTGACCCCCTCTCTGGCTTCCAGTTTCTTTTGTAGGCAGAGTGGGCATGGCCAACTCATCAGACTGTCTGCCCTTAAAGGGCCAGTGTTCTGCCCACTCTGTCTCCTTGTATCTCAGCCTGTCTTTTACTCAGGCCGGTCTCTGGCTATGGGCTGGCTCCACCACACACATGCACATGCTCAGCCCAAAGGCTAGCCCACTCAGCCCACTCTTAAAGGAGCATCAACCCAGGTCTGCTCCCTGCTACACTTACCTCAAGCTGAAACACTTCAGTTAGAGTTAAACAGGCAAAGGCTTATACGTTCCAGAGCTTTTACACGTCTAATTGTTGTAATGCAGACTTGGCAATGAGGACTTCTTGCACTTCAGTGCATGTATATGATGTATATTTTGGTTCATCTCATGAAGAATGTGACAAAATCTGTCTTTTGTTCACCTGCGTCTGCAGGGCATTGTCCTGGTTGAACTCCAGCCAGATGGTGATGTTTTTTACCATAGAGTTTATACTCTGTGATAACAGAGACTGGTCCTCTGCCTCTCCTGTGCCCAGTCCTCAATGGGTGGGGGAAGGGGCAGTCGGGGTAGGTGTGCAGGGAGTAGAGTGCCACTGTGGGGGCAATGGGTTGGGGGAGCGTGCAGATGGGTGCTCACCCACCTCCAGATATCCCCACGCACAGAGCAATCACCATTGTGGCCAATTGCTCCATGCATGGGTGATGGGTGGAGATGGGTGGGTGATAGGAGCACACGCACATGCCCCCCACCCTCCATGGTGCTTACATGGGTGGCACCTATACATGCATACGCACGGACCCATGTGCACATGCATGGGTCCATCTCGTGTAAAAAAGACCTTAGATACTTTTACTGAGTTCTTGAAACAGTCCTTTGTCAAATACCAAGTTGTTTTCAGAGTCATTTCCAGGAATGAAACAACAAAACTACCACCATGCCTGGGTTGAAACAAACTAAAAGAGACTTTCCTGGCACTTGCCTCTAAAGGCCAAACTCTGAGGTGTCTCACTGTGCTGAGTTCAACAGGCTCAATCTACCTCCTCCCACATCATTCCGATAACTCATATTCTTGAACTGCCCTAAGCTGCCTAATCTGTGGCCTCTTATTCTTGCCCTTAGCCCAGCAGTTCCCCCGCAGTTGAATGGGGCTCAAAAGTACCTGTAGTAGGTTGCTATGGCCTGAACCTTGTACTTCTAGCATTTCTGATTTTTAGATCAGTGCTCGCTCCAAGGAAGTTGCAGATGTGGAATTTCAATTGTGAAATTGTGGTGTAGGCCCCCTTCCTAGCACAGGAATGTTTGGTGGGCACATACATTGAATCACACAATTGAAATAGGAAATATTACCATAATTCATTTCTGATGTGTCATTCAACATAACATTGGACATTTTTACACACACCTTAAAGTTCTGGATTTTTCAATCTTTTTTAAAAAAAATATTTTTTATATCCCATGCCTCCTGTCCACAGGGCAGTCCGGGGTGGAGAACAACATTCAAAATATAATTTTAAAAAAAACAATTTAAAATTACAATATGTGGGGGAAACGCCCACACCCCACCCCGCCCCTACCCCTCACCAAAAGCCTGATAGAACAGTCAGATCTTACACAGGAGAGTGGGAGCCAACTGAGCCTCCTCCAGGAGCGAATTCCACAGCACAGGGGCGGCCACCGAAAAAGATCTAACATCGGTGGCCACCCGCCTCACCCAGGGAACCTCCAAAAAGGCTCCCACAGATGATCTCAAGGGTTGCACAGGCACATGGGGAGTGAGGCAGTCCCACAGATAAGCAGGGCCCACACCATGAAGGGCTTTAAAGGTTAAAACCAGCACTTTAAACTGGGTCCGTTACTTTATAGGCAGCCAGTGCAGAGCCCGGAGCACTGGTGTCATGTGCTCCCTGCGACCCGTCCCCGTAAGGAGACGGACCGCAGAATTCTGCACCAGCTTCAGCCTCTGGACCAGATTCTTGGGCAGCCCCACGTAGAGCGCGTTGCAGTAATCCAGACTCGAGGCGATGAAGGCATGGATGACAGTGGCGAGGTCGGAGTTTGAGAGATACAGCCGAGGCCGTCGGACAAGATGTAACTGCCGAAACGCACTCCCTGCCACGTCCGCAACCTGAGATTCCAGGCTGAGCCACGAATCAAGGAGCACACCCTGACTCCATACTTGAGAGACCATGGGAGGGTGAACCCCCCCAACAAGAGGAGATCCAACCACCCCCAGGTCCCCCAAGCCCTCGCCCACCAACATCACTTCCATCTTGTCAGGATTCAATTGCAGATGGCTTGATCTCATCCAAGCCCCCACAGCTGACAGGCACTGGGAGAATAAGGAGACTGCATGGTCTGGGTCACTGGAAAAGGAGAGGTAGAGCTGAGTGTCATCAGCATACTGATGACACTGCATGCCCTGAAACCCTCTCATGATATCCCCTAATGTCTGCATATAGATGTTAAACAAGAGGGGGGATAGACTGGCACCCTGTGGGACTCCACACGTGAGGTCCTGGGGGGAAGACGTACACTCCCCCAAGACCACCCGATGAGTTCTCCTGACCAGGAATGAACGAAACCAGTCCAAGACCGTTCTGGCAATTCCGGCACGGTCCCACAGGCGAGTCACCAACACCTCATGATTGATTCTGTCGAATGCAGCCGAAAGGTCTAGCAGGACCAGTAAGGTGTGACGACCCTGGTCCAACCCCAGATGGAGATCGTCAACCAAGGCCACTAATGCCGTCTCCATACCATACCCAGGCCGAAACCCAGACTGGGAGGGATCAAGGAAACTGGTGCAGTCCAGGTGTTCCTGGAGCTGCCGTGCCACAGTCCGTTCAATAACCTTCCCTAAAATGGGAAGGTTAGAGACCGGCCGATAACTGGCAGGAGCGTCAGCATCAAGAGATGGTTTCTTGAGCAGGGGTCTAACCACAGCTTCCTTTAGGCAATCAGGCACCCTGCCCTCCCGAAGGGAGGCACTAACCACCCCAGCCAGCAACGGCCATAGCTTCTCCTGGCTAGCTTTCACCAACCAGGATGGGCATGGATCTTGCTCACAAGTAGTGGCACAAACAGATCCCAACAAGGACTCCACATCAGCAGGTGACACCATCTGAAACCGATCCCACAAAACAGGACAGGACGTGGCAGTCATAGCCCCAAGATGATCCTCTACAATAACTGTGGGTTTACAAATCTTCTGGGTTTACAAGTCCACAAGTAAGTTCCGGATGCATTTTTCACACACACACACTGCCCTGAGGCAGTTCCTGGATGCATTCTTCACACAAACACTGCCCTGAGGCAGTCTAAAGTAGC
>QEPC01015351.1:3590271-3620138 GCA_003113815.1 Sphenodon punctatus | reverse complement strand
CCCTGCCCAGCCTGGATTTTAAAAAAAAAAATTCCCCTCCAAAGTCCCTGCTACTAGTGTGCACTCCGGGCCACCACTGGCGACCCAGAGCCCTCACCAGCAGGTACTAGTACTGTACTAGGGTGATCCCTGGGGTGGGGGGTGGTTTAAGACCCCCCCATGCCAGGAATCACCCTACCTCCCCACCCAGGGATCACCTACCTTGAATTCTGGGCAGCGGCAGCGGTCCGGTGGCTTCAGTGCTGGCTGTGGCTGCCAGCTTCAGTGCTACTAGGCCTTCCGGGGAAACCCGGAAGTTCACCAGAAGGCCTAGTAGCGCTGAAGCCGGCAGCCACAGCCAGCGCTGAAGCCCCCGGACCGCCACCGCCGCCACCGTCTGAAGTGCAAGGTAGGCGATCCCTGGGTGGGGAGGTAGGGTGATCCCTGGGGTGGGGTGTGTGTTAAACCACCCCCACCCCAGGGATCACCCTAGTACCTGCTGCTGCGGGCTCTGGGTCGCCGGCAGCGGCCCGGAGCCCGCGGGAGTGGGACTTAAAATTTATTTTTTTTAAATCCAGGCTGGGCAGGGTGGGTGGGGGTGCCCCCCCTTCCACCCGCACAGTCTGGGAGGGGGAGGGGGCAGGTTTTTGTGTTTTTTTACATTGATTTCAATGGGGACAGTTCCTCATTGAAATCAATGGAACAAATACGGTACCGGTAAACCGGTACAAATCTGGTCATCCGTTTTTTAAAAATCCGGTAACCCGTAAAACTGGTAACCGGTAATTGCCCTGATGTCCCACCCCTAATATTTGGGCTGTGCTTGGGGGGGGGATGCGTAGCCTGAATATGCACGGTGCATCCCCCCCGCAGTCCAAATATGTGCTAGGATAGGCCAGTATGAAAGGCCCCCCCGGTGTGGCTTTGCTGGCTGAGACACACAGGGATGCAGAGTTTGATTTCCTGCTCTGAATCCCTGCGCGTCTCTGCTGGCAAAGCAGCGTGGGGAGCCTTTCAGACTGGTCGATCCCTGCGCATATTTGGACTACGCATCCCCCCCTGCACCCCAAATATGCTGCCACTGCTTGCTCTCACTGCCAGTCATGAACACACTACCCCTGCAGTGATATCACAGCCTCTTCTCGAGCTGCCTCTGGAGTGATACTCCCTAGTTTTGTAAATACTGAAGCTGAACTATTGTAGAAATGAATTTTTAAAGCATATTTGAAAGTTGATAGATTTGCTGAATTTGAATTTTTGAATTCAAAGGATTTTAATTAATGTCATGATAGCCCAGTGTGAGGGCTGTGAGTGTCGTAGAACACTCACCCGCATCCTGTGGGTGTTAGTACCCAACAGAAAGATGCAGGTGAGTGTCCAAGGACACTGACAGTCTGCACATAGGGCTATCCCTGCCTGGTCCCCTTCCCGCTCAGCTCCCAGAGGAGGTGCTGATCAGGATAGGGATCAGAACACTGAACTTCCTTCCCACTTCCTGGCTGCTTCCTTGGGCAGCCATACAGTGGGAAGGAAGCTTGGTGCACTACCTGTCAATCTGGCTGGGCTCTTTTTAAGACTTTCCTGGCGGAAAGGAGGGGAATGGGGTCATGGCCATTGTTCAGAGGCGCCTTCCCCAGGCTCCTTCCCACAACAAATTACATGAACACATGTCACAGCATGCTCTTTGATCTTAATAATAATAATAATAATAATAATAATAATAATAATACTTTATTTCGGCAATAAGCCATTTCAGTGCTCTTTGATCTTGAGGAGGATGCCATGTGGGGAACATGGATGGGAACATGTGTTCCCCTTTTGTGTCCACCTATTAAATGGTCTATCAGACACCCATTCATGGATAGTAATTGGGCCATTTATTAATGCCCAAAGTGAATTCATTGTTTGGGTTTCAAGAGTTTTATTTTTGAGTTCACAGCAGTAAATGTTTATTGTTCATTATTAAGGCTGAAATTAGTAGCATTTTTTTTACTTGTAAGTAATTTCACCATATCAGGATTGCAGATGTGTTAATGAATCTGCATACCAGTCAATGAGTGACAAAGAAGTACAAGGGAAAAGGGAGTGCAGAGAAGACAGAAGAAGAAGAAATGCGGTATTGCATCGGTATTGCCTCATCAGGATTTGAAATTGATGACAAAGCAGTAAATGGGATCCTGGTAAGCAGAATGTTGGTAAATCAAGAAATGAAATGTCAACCAAGACATTGTCTAGTACCAAGAATCTCTCAATTTGACTGAGACGGTATCGGGAACTGGGATTTCAATGGGAATACCCATTTTTGCGAAATCTCGTTTCAGCCCTATTCATCACATGATTTGACAGTTCTTTTTGAAATACTGTGAGTTGTTGATTTGTTAACGAGTATCACAATAAGGAGATGAAGTACCAACTAAAGAGCAAAATGCCAAAGTAATAAAGATGCAAAGTACAAAAGAACATCTAGCTGAATTGCTGACATCACAAATCACTGAAGTATCAAATACCCAAAGTAATGTACTAGAGGAACTTTGCAAGATCCACAGATCTTCAGGTATTATTACAATACAGGAATTCTCAAAATGAATTTGTAAATGTAGAGTTGTCAATTCACTTCAGCTCTAAAGAGAACATTCACTTAGTTTATATAGAAAAAAGGGCAGACTCTGTATTGATCTACGTAACTGAATCTTATTCTCTTTCAAATATGGAACAGCAGAGGAAGAACAGTTCAATGCAGCATTTTCTGTAAAATGTGATGTGAGCATGGAATTTAATTAAGAAATTATCAGCTGTAATAAGACACCTGAAACTTAAAAATACATCTTTCCAGTATCTTTCCAAACATCACCTTCAGTTAAATACTGTGTTCTTCTGTGTTCAACAAGCAGTGGGAGCTAATGGCTCTGACCAACCACATGCCTTCGCATATAAGAGAACATAGTATGACAAGGGGATCCCAGAAGTTTCTCTTTAATTGAACAAGTCGTCAGTGTCATGAAGAAGTTTATTAAATCAGAGTTAGACATAAATACACAAGTGAACTGGACTATATTTAAATATCTATCAAAATCCCTTGGCTGATAAAAGCAGCCTGTTCTTCTGGCAGAGAGCACATATGCTTTCAGGTAGCACACATGTGAGTCCCATTGAAGTGGGAGAGTATTAGAAACAAAGGGGAAGGGTCTGCTTCACTTGTGGGACTGGTAACATGAGAAACTCTTTCATCATAATTTCTAAACTAAACCCAATGTGATGATTGTCTGAGTGCATTCTATTTGTGAGGCATGTCCTCTGAGAATATAAAGAGACAAAGTGGTTCAAATGATATCTTTTATTGGATCAACTGTTGTTGGTGGAAATAATTATTTCCACCAACAACAGTTGGTCCAATAAAAGATATCATTTGAATCACTTTGTCTCTCTGTCACTTGGGGCCAACCCGGTGACCACACTCTATCTCTTGAGAATATAAAGGTTAGATTTGAAGCAGGGACATGTAGGATAGACAGCAGGAATAGTGAAGCTCTTACAGTCATACGTGTTTCCGCAGCAAAAAAGCGGAATAACGCATTCCTACATGTGTTAATTTGGATCTGTGATTGCCCTCAAAGAATTCCACCCCCCCCCCCCCCAGTAACATGAGAAGTGGCCTTACACACAGAGAGAGAAGCTCAGACAAGTACTTATTAGTAGCTGGTCTGATTTGTATTAATCATTCTTTAGAAGAACTGTGCATCCTTTAAACCTGGTTTCTCAAACATTTATTTTGACAACTTTCTTTTTTCCACTTGTAGAGTGCTAGCTCTGTTGGAGTGTAGTCTCTTCAGTGACTAGCTCATAGAGGGGAAATCACTTGCTATTTTAACCAACTAAAGCACATTCCTTACAAGCCTCATGAAAGTGGTCCAGGCTTTGAGATTGAGTTTCAGTTCAGAATGGGTTTAAGAGGGTTTCACTCTTAAGGGCCATTATGTTTCACATGGTATATTAGATCGGTTCACCCCCGGAGACTTATAGAACTGGATTGGTTCCGGAATGCTCTGGGAGAGTTTCCCCTGGACCTTGACACCTGCTCTGATGATGATCTCGTAGCCTTCTGGAACACCTTGTTGGCTGAGACCATTGACAGAGTGGCTCCCAGGCGTCTGCTGCCCTCCCGAGTCTCCCGCAGGTCTCCTTGGTCAACTGAGGGCCTGTGGTGTTTGAAGCGGGAGAGCAGGTGGTTAGAGCGAAGGTGGCGCTGGACCCACAATGAGTATGATCGATCGCAGCATAAGAGCAGTTCAAAGGCATATGCTGTGGCGCTGCATGCAGCAAAGAAGCAGTTCTTTTCTGCCCTTATTGAATCTGCAAAGTCATGTCTAGCGGAGCTTTTCCAGGTGGTGAAAGGCTTGGTCAGTCCTGCCTACCTCCACCTAGACCAGGAGCAAACCAGTGACTGCTTTGACCGGTTTATTGAGTGCTTTGTAGATAAGATCGCTCGCATCCACCACGATTTCGGTTCGACAGTTATTGCAGAGGATTATCTTGGGGCTATGGATGTCACGTCCTGTCCTGTTTTGTGGGATGGATTTCATATGCTGTTGCCTGCTGATGTGGAGTCCTTGTTGGGATCTGTCCGTGCCACCACTTGTGAGCAAGATCCATACCCGCCCTGGCTGGTGAAAGTCAGCCAGGAGACGTTACGGCCGTTGCTGGTTGGGGTGGTTAGTGCCGCCCTTGGGCAGGGCAGGGTGCCTGACTGCCTGAAGGAGTCTGTGGTTAGGCCCCTGCTCAAGAAACCATCTCTTGACACTGATGCGCCTGCCAGTTATCGACTGGTCTCTAACCTCCCCCTTTTAGGGAAGGTTATTGAATGGACTGTGGCACGGCAGCTCCAGGAACATCTGGACTGCACCGGTTTCCTTGATCCCTCCCAGTTTGGGTTTCAGCCTGGGTATGGTATGGAGACTGCATTGGTAGCCTTGGTTGATGATCTCCATCTGGCGTTGGACCAGGGTCATCAGACCTTACTGGTCCTGCTAGACCTTTCAGCTGCATTCGACACAGTCCATCATGAAGTGTTGGTCACTCACTTGTGGGACCGTGCCGGGATTAGCGGGACAGTCTTGGACTGGTTTCATTCATTCCTGGCTGGGAGAACTCACCGAGTGGTCTTGGGGGAGTGTACGTCTTCCCCCTGGGACTTCACGTGTGGAGTCCCACAGGGTGCCATTCTGTCCCCCCTCTTGTTTAACATCTATATTCAGCTGTTAGGGGAGATCGTGAGAGGGTTTCAGGGCATGCAGTGTCATCAGTATGCTGATGACACTCAGCTCTACTTCTCCTTTTCCATCGGCACAGGCCATGCAGTCTCTTTATTTTTCCAGTGCCTGTCAGTTGTGAGGGCTTGGATGAGGCTGAGTGATCTGCAATTGAATCTTGACAAGATGGAGATGATGTTGGTGGGCCAGGGCTTGGGGGGCCTAGGGGTAGTTAAATCTCCTCTTGTTGGGGGGATTCGCCCTCCCTTGGTCACTCAGGTGTGAAGTGGGTGTGCTCCTCGATTCACGGCTCATCCTGGAATCTCAGGTTGTGGCTGTGGTGGGGAGTGCATTTACATCTTTTCCGGCGGCTTCGGCCGAATCTCTCAGACTCCGACCTCACCACTGTCATCCATGCCTTCATCACCTCGAGGCTGCATTACTGCAACACTCTCTATGTGGGGCTGCCTGAGAAGCTGGTCTGGAGGCTGAAGCTTGTGCAGAATGCCATGGCCCATCTCCTTATGGGGTTGGGTCGCAGGGAGCACATGACACCAGTGCTCTGGGCTCTGCACTGGCTGCCTATAAAGCACCAAGCCAGGTTCAAGGTGCTGGTTTTAACTTTTAAGGTCCTTCATGTCCTGGGTCCTACCTATCTGTGGGACCGCCTCACTCAACCTGTGCCCGTGTGACCCTTGAGATCATCTGTGAGAGCCTTTTGGAGGTTCCCCGGGTGAGGCAGGTGGCCACCGATGTTAGATCTTTTTCGGTGACTGCCCCTGTGCTGTGGAACTCACTCCTGGAGGAGGCTCGGCTAGCTCCCACGCTCCTGTTATTTTGGCATTTATGTAAGACTTGGCTGTTCCGCCAGGCCTTTGGCGGGGGGTAGGGGTAGGGGGGGAAGGTTTTTGTTCCCCTGTATTGTATATTTTTAATGGTTTAAAATTGTTTAATTGTTTTTATACTGTTGTTCGCCGCCCCAGGCTGCCCTGTGGGCAGGAGGGGCGGGATATACATTTTATATAAATAACAAAATAAATATTTATTTATTTATTTATTTTAAAAATTACCCTGCCCCTCCTGCCGCAGGAAGCTTGGTGCAGCTTACAGTCATTAAAAATATCTTAATAAAACATCTAAAAGGAGGAAAATAACAAGTTCCACCCCACCAATCCCCAATTCCCCCTCACCATCACCACTACCCATCTTTCCCTCTGAATGCCTGGTGGAACAGCCAGGTCTTACAACATCTCCAAAAGGAGGGAAGATCTGGGACCAACCAGGCCTTCACTGGAAGGGAGTTCCACCTTCACAGTGTGGCCACCGAGAATGCCTCTATTGCATGACCTCCTGAAAAACTCAGGGGACCTCAAGCAAGGCACCCCCAGCTGACCGCAAGGGCCGATCCAGGACCCAGGGAGTGAGGCGGTCTCACAGATAGGTAGGGCCCAGACCATTGAGGGCTTTATAGGCCAAGACCAATAGATAGAATCCAATATAGATTCCAAAGAATGTATTTGTTGCAGGCTATATTTGTATTATGTCTCCTATAACTAGATTATAATCATTTGGGTTAAACCAGAAGTGAATTTACCTTGATATCTGGATTGCTTTCCCCTTCCTTTTATGTTGGTCCTACTCTGCAAGTGTAAACATCACGACTAGGGTGAAACAGGAATGAAAATAATTCTCACAAGAATCACACAACCCCAGCAAGATCGATCAAAATCTATTGCTATGTTTTTGAGATTCTCCTGAAATTCTTGAAAACCTAAAAAAACCACTCTACATGTGCGCAAAATGGTCACCAGGGGGCTACACATGTGCAGAGTGGCCGTAGTAGCCATTTTGCACCTGTGTAGAGAGGGTTTTTTTTACTCTTGAGAATCTTGTGTGAACGGATCAAGAATAGCGTATTCTTAGTTCGTTCTCAAAAATGTTATCGAGAATCTGGTCCTTGATAAGATTTTTGAGATTAGCAAGTGTGGGTTTCAGCCCTAATTTTCATGACATATCAGATATCAGATCGGTTCTTGATTCAGTATTTCACAACCTTTGCGCAAGCACTTTTCTTAAGGAAACTGGAAAGTGATTATCTTATTCTGTCCATGCTTGTTTTGAAAAAGGGCGATATGACAGTTACTGCAGCAGTAATACTGCTGCTGAATTTTCTCCATAGAGAAACATCATAGAGACCCTCAGAATAGCATTGTTGTACTGTCCAATTTAGAGCTAGGCTCTAAATTTCTAAATTTCTAAATCTCTAAATTTCTGACTCTTTGCCATTTGGCTAATGTATTGAAATATTCTTTTTTTCACATAAAATAAATGAGTGAACTTAGAAGGGATGATGTGATCAATGGACACACCAAAAGATTTATCAAAGACAAATGCAAAATATCACATATCAGAACAAAAAGACTGATGGGGGGAGGGACATGATATCAGTTTCCAAAACTATAAAAGGCTGTTATAAGCAAAATTGTACATAGTTGTTTTCTCTGCAACTGAGGATAGGACTAAAGGTAATTGTCATGGGAACCTTCCCTGCATGATTCTGTCCACTGCAGGATCCATACCCTGATGGATGAAGTCACTGTCGATACCACATTCCCACTTTCTCCAAGTGCTTTTATTTACAGTGCTTAGTGTCAATCACATATAGAAGTCTTCCTTAGTCCATACAATAATTCCTGCCCTGAATCAAGCCTCCATCCGGGCAGGCCATTACCCCCTCCACCTGATCAGTTCTGCGGTGAAGACGTCTGTAACAGCAAGTCCCTGTCTGAGTCAGACTTCAGTCTTATGAGCCACTCCTTCCTGGCTGGCTTTTATGAGGTGCTCCAGAGTGCCTGGAAAAGTAGAACTCTGATCCTGGACCCCCAGCCAGACTGCATAAAACCATGATAAAACAGGGCTTTGGGTCTTACCTTGACCTTCTGCCCCCAGAGATGAGGCAGGCTTCTTCCCCATGGGGTAAAAATCCCTCCCTGAAGGTCCTTCCTAGTAGGGTTACCATATCTCCCCTTTAAGAGGACGCTTATGAAAAATGCATGGTACGGGTCTGCATTGCAGCCTTTTAAAGGGGAGGTATGGTAACCCTACTTCCTAGAGTTCTCTTGCTCCGGCTTTTATGGCTGAGGCTCAGCTAGCTGGCAGCCCTGCCTGACTCTGCTGAAAGCAATTAGCCAGTCACATCCAATTGTTGGTTTCTGGCAGCAACCCCTTTAAATGTCTGTGCCCTGAGACTCCCCTGGGAGGGCTCTCTGCAGGCACATACCCATGCGGTCTGGTTCTGCAGGGACTCAAAGTTATTTGGTCGTAGTAATGGACTTAAAGTGAAGGAGAAAAGTTTTAGGCTAATAATTGGGAAAAAATTTCTTGTTAGGCAGTGGAATGGTTTGCCATGGAAGATTGTGGAGGACCCATCACTGGAGAGTAGGGATGGGTGAATAGATTGAGGTTCGTGTTCTGCCATTTGGTTCGGCAGAGTTCGGTTCATGTGTTCATGTTCAGTTGTTCGGGTGGATCGCTGAGTTCGCGTTTGACTGTTCGGTTCGGCCACGTTCGGGTCGTGTGTTCATGTTCGGCCGTTTGCCATTCGGGTGGATTGCTGAGTTCGCGTTCGGCCTAAAAATATCGCGAGCATGCGGGAAGCTGGAAATCGCATCAGAAACCAGAAATTTGTGTGCGTGTGATGCGCGTGAGGTGAGTGGGTGTGTGTTGTGTCAGTGGCTGCTTGGTTCATGTGTTTTGGCTGTGATTGTGTTGGGTTTGACTGTGCTGTGTGTTTGGGTGGGCTGGTGTGTGTTGTGGGTGATGGTTTGTGCTGTGTGTGGTTGGTTTTTTGGGGGAAAAAAATGAAGAAGGCTGCTGCTCGCATCCTCCAGCTGGGGACACATTTGCTGGTGGAGGAGGAGGAACCAGTGGAGGCCGTGCCCACTGCCCCTGCTACACCTCCCGTGGCACTGGTGGCACTGGCACTGGCTTCCTCCTCAGACGAGGAGGAAGCAGTGGGCTCTACTGCCATTCCTGCCAGGTTTGTAAACCTTTTTTTCACTTTTAAGACAAGAAAGGCTGTATCAGTTAGAGCGAGCTCAGCTCACTGGCGTGCGGGTGGGTGCATGGGTGGTGGGCATCAGTCAGGCACAAACAGTGGTCAACAGCGGGTGGCAGCGGATGTCTGCCACAGAGAGAGAGGGTACTGTAGTGTGGGGGACTCTTCCATCAGTCAGGCATGAGCAATCCCCCAACCAGGCTATCAAGGGTCTCCACTGTCCAGTTGCCATTCCATTCCCTATGCACCCCCAAATAAGGACAGTCTCATTCCTCCAGCCAGGGTCACATCTCGCGTCGCCATCCCTAGAAGGGCAGCAGGATTTGCACGTGCCAGCATGGGGCTTTCTAGTTGCAATATCTACTCTAGCATCCCCTATCACCCCTGGGAGGGCAGAATTTGCACGTGCTTTAAGGTTTTTTGTAGTTGCCATCCCTAGCACCCACAACTTGGAAGGATTGGAGGCATCATCATAAATGCATGAAATATACTTGGTGTTCTTATGTGTTCCCATTTCAGAGAGGAATCGGATTCTTCTGGCCCCAGGCCCAACCCTGCTTCCAGGCCTAGGACGACAACTCGTCGCCACCGGCCCCCGAGGCGGAGCTCCCCAGCTTCACCCCTAGACATTCAGCGCCAGTGGTCGTATGTCTGACAGTTTTACCTGAAGGGTGACAGAACCGCCACATGCAAGGTATGTCACTGGGACTGGAACAACAGGTAATGAATTACCTTCTGACCTGTTAGGAATGGAAGTCCTCTGCAGAGAGAGATTGGATGGCCACTCAGTCCACCCGCTCGTGGAGACAGAATCCAGGCAGGGCTTGACAGACCATTGGTCTGACACAGTATGGCACTTCTAATGTTCCTTTCTTTTTCTGCTCTTTCTAGATATGCAAAAAAGTGTTCCGCCGGCAGAGGGAGGGGACAACATCGGGACTTCTCAGCCACATTGAGCGGACCCACGAAATGCGGGTGAGGAGGTCAGGTGAGGAGGACTTCTCTGCAGCTGCACCCATGGAGCCGCAGCGCATACAAAGGAGGGGGGAAGGCCTCCAGGAAAAGGAGGCATATAAGCCCTTACCCTCGCCCCGCCTCCAGCATCAACGTGGAGACCCCCGGGATCCCGGAGAATGCCGAGATCAAGGCCCTTTGGGCCAGGTTGCGTCGCTCCACCCAGGGCCACGTGGAGAAGGTCCAGTGTTCCTCCCCCCGACCTGGAGAAGTGCCTGGTGGCGGAGATGCAGGAGGTGCAGGCAGAGCGGCAGAGGGTGGTGGCATACGGCTAGTATGTGTCCGCCGAGCTGCGCCGCATGCAGGTCTACCACCAGGTGCTCTCCAGGTGGCACAACGACCTAACTGAGGTGGTGGAGTACGTGGTGGACAACGGCGGTGGATGCTTGCCCTCCGGAATATGAGCCGCCCCAAGACCTGTTGCCTTACCCCCAAATACGGGGGGACAGGCCCAGTGGCAGAGACACTGACTCTTAGGTTGTTTATGTTTATAAGTTTCCTTTACATGTTTATTTATAATGCTTTTTTTTTAAAGAACCCCCTTTCTATGCCACTTGTGAATAGGGATTGATGAGTGGGAAGAGTTGTGTCAGACCAGCAAACCCTCTATGGGTTCTATGGAAGTGATCCTATGCAGAAGGAAAAATAAAATTGAGGTAGGGTTCAAGCTTCACAGCCTGGGCAGGCAGGCAGGAAGCATGTCATGAGAGGCAGTAGGGCTGGGCAGGTGGGCTTGGGCAGACTTTTAGCTAGGCACCCTGGGTGGGAAGACAGGCAGCTTGACATGGGAGGCAGGAGTGATGCATGCTTTGAGCTTGGCAGCAAGCAGGGCGGGCAGTCTGGCAGCATTGCATGGCAGTCAGTAGGGCAGGCAGGCTGGGACATTGGCAGCAGGGCAATCAGATAGGCTAGCAAAGACTGTGCAGCGTGAGAGAGTGAGAGTAAGTCAGCGTCACATAGGCAGGCTGAGATCGTATGGCATTGGCTAGCCATAGTTCGGCTGGCAGACTTACAGTTTGTTTGTTACCTAAGCCCAGCCTGCGTCCTGAGGTCAGTCAGATAAGGCGGCCGAGGCCGTCTAGTATGAGAGAGAGAGAGAGAGAGAGAGAGAGAGAGAGAGACGCAACTGCTCCACCAACATGGGCCCCTCTCTCAGGCGGTGTGGGGTGCATATGTCCCCCGCGATGGAGAAGACCCTCTCGGTGGGGACACTGGTTGGTGGGCAGGACAGGATACCCTTGGCCACTTTGGACAGGGCCGGCCACACATTGGCCTTGCCGGCCCAGTAGGCCAAGGGATCGCTGCTGGGATCTATGCAGGGCTCCTCCTCCACATAGGCCTTCACTGCTGCTGAGGTGCCATCATACTCCCTCCGGTAGCTCTGGGTGGGCACCACCTGCCCCACTGCCCTCAGCCATGCAACTTGCCCTTTTGTGCTGGGCCCCATGCTCCCCAGAGTGGACGGAACAGATGAGGAGCTGCTGGCAGTAGGGGTCCTGATGCTGCTGCTGGTGCTGTTGCTACACCTAGGGCTGGAGGCAGGGATAGACCCAGATTGCTGGAAGGGGTCGCTGCTCCCACTCTCACCATCCCCAGGGGCATCCTGCTGCATGGCCCGCTCTGCCTGCCTGACTTTATCGACCAGCGTCCCCTTCTGTAGGCCATAGACTGCAGTCTCACGTGCCATGCTGCCCTTGATCCTGGGGTCCAGCATGGTTGCCTGGACATATTCGTCCCGGTGCAGGAGGTCTCCGAAGCATGCGCTCAGGCCTGCCTTCAACTTCTCAGTTAGGTCTATTACCTCAGCACACATTCTCCTGCCATGAGGGCCATGATCCCACCCCCCTGCCCCCAGAATATCATCCAGGCTGCTGCGGAGACTATGCACCAGCAGGGTCACCTGGCTGAGGGTGGCGGTGGAGCTGCTCTGTGTCTCCGTGATGCCCAGGAATGGTCTCAGGACAGAGACAGTTTGGGATATAATATCCCATTCCTCCCTGTTGTACCCTGGAGGTGCCTCTATGTCTGTCTCCAGTTCCACCTGATGCAGGGCGGCTTTCTGTTCAAGAAGCCGCTCAAGCATCAGGAAGGTTGAGTTCCACTGGGTGGAGACATCTTGGATAAGGGTGTGCACCGGCGACCCTTGCTCGGCCTGCTTCTCCCGGAGGAGCTCACTTCCCTTCATGCTCTGGTTGAAGAAGCCCGCCAGCTTCCTCCCCCGCTTGACCAGCGAGCTAAGGGTGCCTGCTCCATTGCCTTTATCACCCAAGCCCAGAGCGTCCTTCACCACCAGGTAGAGGGTGTGTGCAGTGCAAGGGATGCTCGTGAACCCCCCATCAAGGACTGCCTTAAGGATATTGGCCACGTTGTCCATGACCACACACCCCTTGGTGAAGGCCGCGCCTGGCGTGAGCCACTCCCTCACCATGGTGGCCAGGGCTGCCTCTAGGTTCTTTGCAGTGTGGCTGCTGTCCATAACTTGGGCCTGAAGCAGGGCCCACCCATACCTGCTACATGTCCCCTCCTGCCACTGCCAAGCACTGCCTCTGCATCCTGCCACCTATGTGCTGTCACTGCCAGGTACGTGTGCTGTGCATTTCTGGTGGACCACAGGTCCATGGTAAAGTGGACCATTGCCCCTCCAGCCCCTGAAAGCTGCTCCCTCATCCATTCCTTCAAAGCCCTATATAGCTGTGGGACCACAGTCCAACTCAGGGCGGAGCGGGAAGGCAGCTTAAAGTTGGGGGCCAGGAACCCAATAAGCCACTGGAAACCCTTGTCCTCCACAATGGACAAGGGCTGTCTATCCAGGGCAATCATCTCAGCAACCAGATGCTTGCCTTTTTCCTGGGATCCTGTGCCATGGTGCCCTGCCAATGATCTTGACACACATCGCCCCACCCCATCTCCTCCATGGTGGACTGGCGGTGCTACTGGGGAGGCTCCTGCTCTTTTTCTGCCCCCATACTGCTCCTGCTGGTAGAGGCAGCAGCAGTTGGTGCAGGACTCTGGCCCACTGAATAGGCCGGGCGACTGGCTGCTGGAGTCGGGAACCCGCTGGCATCCACTTCACCTGCCTTCCCGCTCAGCAACACAGCACTGTGGTATGCCTTCAGGTGCCTGACCATTGCAGTTGTGCCAAGGTTGTCAAGCACCTGCCCGCGCTTCACCACCTGTTTGCACAGTGTGCACTGCACCTCTCTGGGATCATCTGCCCACATCAGCTTAAAATGATCCCAGACAGAGGATTCTTTTCCCCCTCCTGCTGCCTTCTTGCCCGCCCCGGTGGGCGCACTGCTGCCAGCACTGCTGGGAGAGGGAGAACTTTGTGGTACTGGTGATGCAGCTCTGGGAGGAGGGTCAGACATCGCCTCATGTACATAGATTTCCTCTGTGGCACTAGTGTCACTGACTACCTCTTCCTCACTGTCCCCGGCGATCACGGTGATCTCCCCCCCATGAAGTGGAGTACTGGGGCCCAGAGGCTACACTGATCGTGCCCGCCATGCTGTTGGCATGTGCCCTCTGTGCCCCCCTCTGTATCTGCTAGTGCTGCTGCTGCTGCTGCTCCTCTCCCTAGTACTGGCATTGTCCGGGGATCGGGCCCTGCCTCTATCAGCCGGGGTGGGATCCACCAGCCCTGGACTGCTGGGGGATTGCCTCGACTGTGGGGGACATTGGTGGCCCTGGAGGAACATCGGTAGAAGCAGCCCCAGCACCTGCTCCAGCACCACCCACAGCAGAGACAGATGCAGCAGCCTGAGTCTTAAGTCCTGCAGGACTTCCAGTGCCCTGTGTGTCAGTGGAGGGTACTGCCAGGAGGCGTTGCAGAGCAGCATGTTGCCCTAAAGCAGGCCTGCTGATTTTGGGAAAGGGGGGATGTGCTCTGCCTCTGACTACTGCTGCTGCCTGCTGCTGCTCCTCATGCACGGCCCCGCCCGCCTCTGGCACATGCCCCATTGCCTCCCCTATGGGCAGCAGATTGGCCTCATCTTCCCTTCTCCATTTCTCCTGCAAAAACAATGTTTTTAATGATATAATTATATATAATGTTTTTAATTGAATTTTTTAAATCTATCTATCTATCTATCTATCTAATCTACACTAATATAACCACTATTGACTAACTAATAACTTTTCTAAATGCTATGAATGGATTAAATAGCTCCAACAAACCCTAAAGCTGAATCACAGTAAACACTATCTCTCAGTAAACTTTAAACTAACTCCTACTATGTCAAAACAAAAATATATCTACCTAATACTATCTATCTATCGATATATGGGATGGGGGATGGGGGGCAATCACAAACAAGACAAGGTGGGGTACAAAACTGAAACAAAACCTAAATCAATCTATAATAATAATTCTACTCTAAATTAATCAAAAAACAGGGGAAGGGAAGGGAATCACTGGGGAGGGAATATATCGGGAAAGGATTCAATGGAGGGGGGAGGGAGGAAGGAAGATTGAACACAGGGAGGGATAAAAACAAAAAATAACAACTAAATCTATCTAAGCTAAGGTAAATAAATGAAAATATGGGGGTAGATGGGTTGGATGGGTGAAATAGAAGGAGGATGGCAATGGATTGGGGAGCTGGAAAAATGCTGGGATAAGAAGCCTTCTGAAACACCTGCTGCTCATGAACAGTGACTAGCTCAGAAGGTATTGGGAAGGGGGGGAGGCAGACAGTTTTGTTTCTTGCTGCGTCCGCCTCACCGCAAGCTCCATTGGCTCCGTGCAGCCTAGCCCGTGGCCAATCGCAGACTGCCAAGCCAGTGGTCTGAGGTGAAAAGAGATGGTGATTCGGCAGACTGGCTGCTACTCCAAGTCACTCTCCACCCTCCAGCCCTGGTGCCTGGAAGTCTGCTCCTAGCTGAGTCAGATGACTTCCCCCTCCCTGCTGCCTACATTTGGCCTTCCAGTTACCTGACAGTGACAGAGTGACAGTAGATCACATTTTAGCCACCCGAACACAACCCAACGCGATCTGAACTGACCGAACTGTTCGGCCATTTCGCCGTTCGGTGTTTGGTTCTGTTCAGTATGTTCGCCATTTTGCCTTTGGTGTTCTCTTCGATATGTTCAGTTCACGGGCTCGGGTTCACGTTCAGTAGTCTGAACAGGTCGAGTTTGGGCCAAACACCAAACTTCTGAACCGCGTTCGCCCATCCCTACTGGAGGGTGATTCGTCCAGGTCTACAACGAGATTATATGTACATAATTTGTGTGCTGAAGGGCCACACTAGTAGGTTCAAGTGGCTGCCAAATTCTTATTCATTTGGAATGGTGCTGTTGTGCTACGTAAGCATGGTCAGTGGGCTAATACCTGTAATGTGCTAGTACAGAACAGACCTCTGTGCTGTCAGGGACATACATGGTAAGACTACACCTAAGTGCTGCTCACCAATTGGAGGTGGTGGGGGTTAACACACTGTGTTTTATCTGTGGTGTTCCTACACTGCTGCCACACCATGGGGAGCCCTTCAAACAGGCAGCCTCCTGCCTGAAGTTCATGGGCTTGTGCCAGCCACCACAAATCCAGCAATCTTGCTGTCCCCGGGTGGCCTGGGGACAGTAAGATCACTGGTGGCCTTCAGGTGGCCCCCAGCGATTGCTGGGGGCCACCTGATTGCTCACCCCTCCATTAGCTGAGAGGGGAATGTTAGTATGGAAACCCTCCCCCCCCCCCCCGTTTCCATGCTGCTGCTCTCCTTTCCTGATGAAAATGAGAGGAGCTGGACTCAAAGTCAGTGCGAGCCCCCTCTGGGGGAGCCGTGTGGATCCTGCAATTCCATCAGTTGCTTTCCTGAATGGAGAGGGGGCTGCAGGATCTGTGCAGCTCCTCCAGAGGGACTGCACTCTGGCTTTGATACCTGCTCCTCTTCTTTCCCTCCAGGAAAGGAGAACACTGGGCATGGAAATTTGGGGGAGGCCACATCTAAGTGACCTGCCTTTCCATTGGAACCTGCGCTAGTGCACCCCTTTCAGCTAACAGCCAGCTGGGATAGGGAAGTGCAGATTGTGCCCCTGAGAGCCTTTGGGGACTTTTGTTCTCCCCTCTCCAAGCCGGCTGTCAGCCGAGGGAGGGGGGGGCACTCTGACCACACCTATATGGTGTTGGCAGACCTGGGGCTGCAGGGGAACCTAACAAATGAGACCTGGGCACCTCTTACTCCAGGATGGGCCAGATTTCCCCACACAGAAGGCTCAACATTTCCTGCCTTGACACCATGTGGAACTACTCTTGGGCAAACGTCTGGTGGTCACACTTCAGACGAGTGGGTGGCTCTGGGGCAAATGTGGGGAAATGTCTTGTATGTTAATACTCAATATGCTGGATTTGCGGGGGAGGAGGGGATGACACTACATGTGCACGTAAGAATGGGTGATGGGCAATGATGCCTCTCACTGTAAATGAGGATTTGGTACTCATCGAAGTCTAGCATGACTTCTAAGCACTCAGTTTACAAATATGCAAACACGATGTGTACCTAGTCAAGTGAAGATTGTTGCACTCTATGATTCTGTAAGATCATACTTGCTTGATTCCTCAAAATGAAATTCACCCCTGTGCTTAAGACCAACACTAAGTGAAACACTGAATAGGTCTTAGCTTGCCCTACAATCAGGAATGCATTTTCAGTGTGCCCAGGACATTAGGAGTGTAGTGTGCTCCTTGAGGGAGGGGGGGAGGCTGGCCATTTTCTTGTCAATTAATGAAATTATTCTTTCAGTGAAAGCCATTAAATTGTTCTTTTCTTTCTTTCTTTCTTTTTTTTTTTTTTTTACTATAAATGCAAGATAATTTAGAAAAAAGTGTTTTCCATTCTACTTAATTGTTCCTCTGAGATTACTGATTAGCTTTTTTTACAATTAAAGTGGTGGGTATGTAAAATTTGTCACATACAGTTGTTAAAGAGGTTAACTGAGGGGTGCTGACTGTGTGGTGTTTCTAAGGATGTTTTCACAAGAGTGTATTTTTCTTGGTACACTGCGAATATTGTTCTGCTAGATTTCAGGGCAGGAATTAGGCAATTTAGATTTCTTTCACGAAGGCAAAACCTTTTGAGGAATTCTTGCTCACTTTACCAGGATCAGAAAGGTTGAATTCCAAATTGCTTTGAAATGGTAGTTTCCTTAAGTCTGAGTAATCCTGGCTTATGGTTGTATTGCTTTCAGGAGAGTTAGAGAAGCACACATACAATCAGATGACTTCCTTTCTTGGGTTCTGGTATATCGGGACAGGACAACATGAATTTTATAATTACTTTAGTACAGTTAATTCCCTCTGCAGTCATTACAATTTAAAAGCATCAATTCAAACATTTGGTCTACAGTTGCTGGAAAGATCACAGAAGTAATATTCCAGATCTGGTTTGGAGTGTGGACCCTTTAGAAGTGAGGGGTAATAATTACAACATTTCTTAAGCTATCTGTAGCTATCTGTATCTGTAGCTATCTGTATCATGAATGCATGCTTGATGTGTCCAAGAAGTCTCTTCCAAACAGAGAGTATGTATGGTCTAATAGAAGCACCAATAAATTAAACTGTCTGTTCACTTGGCACGTTTTGAGAAGTGTTGTTCAGAAGCCAAAAGCTGTGTTTTGTTTGTTTGTGGAGGAAGTATTCTGTTGTTGCTACATTTTGCTTCTGATTTGTCCAGAGTAATGGGACAAAGATGGTAGAACTGGCATTAGAACAATCTTGACACAATGTCCTTGTGGCAATGTGACTCACCATTGTGGCTGCCACAATGTCACTGGCAATGTGACTCACATTGTGGCTACCACTGGTCTTCAGCCAGGCTGTGATTCTTCACAGCCAGGTCTGCCCAGCTTGGAGTAGGCAGAGATGGACATGTTGTTGGTGATGCATAGGGACTGTGTGAACAGAATGCGGTTTGGATGTTTGGCTGTTAGGTCATTCGGTTCAAAAACTGAGTTCAGGTTCGGTTGGTCAGTTCGGTGGAGTTTGGTTTGGTCGAACATTCGAAATAGCGCTTTCAGTACCGATATCAATACTGAATTCGAAAGTTTTTTTTTTTTATCGGTATCATTTGGCCCTGAGACCACCCCTCGTCTCCACCCCTGGTGCCAGGAAGTCTGCTCCTCAGCTGCCTCCCCCTTCCAGTCATGTTTTCCCCACCTGAATGGACCTTCCAGTCACGTTTTTCTCACCCTGAACTCATCCGAACTCACCCAAACATGTCCAAACTGTTCAGTCGTTTTCGAGTTCGGTTTGGACGTTTGGTTCAGTCGTCTGAACAGACCGAATTTGGTCCAAATGCCGAACATCCGAACCGTGTTCACACATCCCTAGGGATCACTGCTTGTGTAGGGTCCCAGCTCCATATCACATGCAGCTCTTTATGCTGATTAGTTGTTCAGCACAAACAATTGATAGACGGCAACTGCCAATCAGCTGTTTAACATTGGCTATGGTGCTGATCAGGAGGTTTCTCTCCTTGCTGGGCAGAGAATAGGGTGACAGCAGGAATCTGGTGTCCTCCTACTTCTCCTCTTTGACCTTTGTGCAGCTGGGTCATGCATTGTGTTTCTTAATTAACATAACAAGACTTCTGTGTGGCTCCTCAGCCCCTAAGACACTGTTCTAAGGCATCTATCTTAGTTAATGTTGTAGTGAAACAATTCAACTGATAAACTATATTGGAATAAGCACTGAATGTTAACCAAATCAGGACTGGCATTGATAGATGTTGTGTAGCAGGTATGTAGGGAAGGTGATCAGAATCTTTCCACTGATTTAGAGAAGAGTTTCACTGACCAGTGGGATTTGGATTGCACCTTTTAGGTTATATGCAACTTAACTTATATGTTAGGTTATGTTTCACGCTGATTCTATCCTCTAGTGGTTTAGATACTAACAACACACGGCATGCAGGAACAATTTATCCATTAATCATTCCAGTTTTATGCCTTTGTTCTCAAACTGGATTCCCTGATTAGAAAGAAAGCAAAGCTGCAACTGTATTGTCATAAATAAGTGCCGTGAAAAAGAAATCAAAACATTATTATTATTTATATAGGGTGAGCAATGTATATGGCCAGTTGTGATTAGAGACAGGTCCCTGACTCAAAAAAGTTACATTCTAGGATGGACATGAGAAGGGAACATATGGAGAAATGTTGTATGTTTGTTTGATTGTTTCATTAAATTTATCAGCAGCACCCTCCTGATAAAGCATCTCGGGGTGGCTCACAACATTAAAACCATAAAAATACACAAATAGAAATATAAATACTAATAAAAAACAAAATACAAATGACAGTCAACAATAAAATAAACCCAAGATGGAGTTAAAACCCCTTCTCCCCTCTTCCCAACCCCCCACCCATCACCTGTCTCCCTCGCCAAAGCCAGGTGGAACAGCCAGATCTTGCACTGTCTTTGGAAAGAAGGAAGACCCCCCCAACCCTTGCCACCAGCATCACCTCCGTCTTGTTGGAATTCAGCTTCAGACGGCTCACCCTCATTCAATCCACCACAGCCACCAAACATTGAGACTGCCGGGCCTGCTGGGTAATCTGAAAATGAGAGGTAAAGTTGGGTGTCCACACACCAAACCCTCTGACGACCTCACCCAAAGGTTGCATGTACAAGTTGAACAGGAGAGGGGACAGAATAAAACCTTGCGAGACTCCCTACGTGAAGTCCCAGGAAGATGACCAGGGTTCCTAGTTTTCTCTTTGCGACAGAAAAACAGAGATTTTGCTCTTTTCCAGAGAAAAACAGAGATTTTGCCCTTTCCCAGAGAATTTTGTAGAAAATGTCAAAAACTTACAGGTTTCAGAGGATGACACAGCAAGCATGGGGTAGCAAAGACATGGAGTGGAGCTGAGGGGAAGCAACCTGAAGACATGTGCTGTGAAGGGACAGGGGTTCTACATTTAGAGGGGTGCCACAGACCTCCTGTGGGTTCTGGCAGGGGCACCATGAATTGGGGCAGCCAGGTTATCTGGACCTTGGGAAGAGGGGACAGGAGGTGGGCCTAGATGAGCACATAGCTGCTTCCCCAAATGCCAGCCTCTATATGGTCCCCCTTTCTGGTTGGCAGAGAGTTCTGGGACTAGGAGGAAGGCGGGGCAGTGGAGTAGAAACAACCTAAAGGTATCTGCTGTGGAAGAGGAGGTGTTCTGCATTTGGAGGAGTGCCAAAGATCTTGATTTCAAAAAATAATAATTGAGGGGGAGGGACTGTTGGGACATATAGCTGCAAAACTGCATAAAAATGAAAATATTACAATAAAATGTGGTGTTCTAACTCATACCTATATATGTAAGATAGAGTCAACTAGTGTTTACATTTAATCTCAGAAAAACAGCGATTTTGGTTTTTTTAATAAAGAATTTATGCTGTTTTGTCAGAGAATTTCCACATTTTTCTCATGGAAAACTAGGAACCCTGGAGATGATGAACAGTCACCCAGAACCACACATTCAGTTCTCCCTGCCAGGAAGGAGTGGAACCATTCAAGAACAATCCCGCCCACCCTGGTTCTCTCCCACAAGCGAGTCACCAACATCTTGTGCTCAAGAGTATCAAATGCAGCTGAGAGATCTAAAAGAATCAACAGGGACGATCATGGAGAAGGTCATCAACCAAGACCACAAGCACAGTCTCAATGATACAACCCGGGTGGAAGCTGGACTATGAGAAAACTGACATGGTCAAAATGCCCCTGAAGCTGCTGAGCCACCATCCTTTCAATAACTTTCCCTAAAAAGGGAAGGTTAGAGACTGGCTGATAGCTAGCCAGGGAATCAACATCCAAAGATGGTTTCTTGAGCAGAGGCCGCACCATCGCCTCCTGGAGGCAGTCCAGCACTCTGACCTCCCTAAGGGAGGCATTGACCACCTCTGCCAGCACTGGCTCCAATGTCTCCCATCTGGCCTTGACCAGTCGGGATCGGCACGGGTCTAGTTCACAACAGGAGGCTCTAACTGCCCCAAGGCCATCCCCAGCATCAGCCGGTGACACCCACTGAAACCGAACCCATACTGGGCTCAGTTTCAGTGGTCATGGTGGGGCTTCCATTACCTCTGGTTCTCCCACTGCTTCAACAAGTGCAGAGTTGATGTGGTGAATTTGAGCAATTTTATCCACAAAAAAGTCAGTAAACATGTCATAGCGAGCACTGGATGATTCCAGTTCCAGGTGGAGGGAGGCTGGACTTACCAGCCCCAACACCACCCGGAAAAGCTCAGCTTTCCTTTATATATGCTTTCTTTAGTTATAATCACAGATGGGGAATCCTGAAGAATAATTTAGATAGGGAGGAGCATCAGTGAGCAATCTGTGCGGGTGAGGAGCTTGGGAAAGCCTGATGGAAGAGGCAGGTTTTTAGAAGGGATTTGAAGGTTGGGAGGGAGAGAGCAGCAGGTAGATTTAATGTTAATTACTATGGGCATTTTTACACACACCTTATTTCTTTCGGACTTCAAAGTCCAGGTTCGGTAAACTTGGATGCAGGGAGTTTAGATGCTCCCCACTCTTCCCTCTGGGAGTTACCCAGGCACTGCTGTAAACAGCAGTGATTGGCAACATCTGCATATTTTGTGACTCAGACTTGGAAGTCCCTGGTAGAAGAAGACTTACAAGTCTGGGTCACAAAATATGTGGAAATCACCAGGCGCCGCTGTCACAGACGAACATAGGGTCACACACGTGTAACACGGACCTACATGTAGACTACAAGTCTGGTAAATATGTAAAACAAAAGGTTCCACATGTATGTAATGTTACAATTAAGAACTGTAAAACTCAAATCAAGACTGTGACACTTGATCAAGCTCCAGGAAATGGAAAGACAGTTTGTTGATTCGCCCCAGCTGGATGACCAGAGACATTTAATATGCTAATGCAGGCAGTCATTGCCTACGTGCAAAAGACACAGAAAAGCTGATAAAGAGAACAAAAGGAATTCTAGAAGCCTCAAGAAGATACGAGGAGTTTCCTCCTGGGGATATAAGGAGTTGTACCCCAGAGGGGACAGGGACTATGGGGAACTCACTCAACATCTTGCAGCCAGGAGGGCTGAGCCGAACCATGAGCTGAGAGACAGGACTTTACTTTCTAGCAACTCTAAGACTGAAGATCCAGTCGCTTACATCAAGGACAGATAGGAACTTATGGACCTTTGTAGGGTAAGATGCTTATTTAGGAACTCAACCAGTATAGGTTAGGAATGCATTATATTTACCTTTGATTTCTAGTAACCACTCTGTATCAACAATCTTGCTTATGTAATCAATAAACTTACTTCTTATCTTTATGAAGAAGTGTCTGTGTCTAACATTGGAACACAAGTGAGCAACAAGAGTTCTCAAGCTCTTGCGAACCCAGAGATTAAAGAGTCTGTAAACGGGAAGGATCGGGCCCTTGGGTGACAAAGGGGTTGTCCCTGCAGCAGGCTTGAATCGGCCAGAGAGAAAAACTGATTCAAGGGGGCTGTACATGAGGGAAACTGAGTCACTCAAACCTGGTAAAGTGGGGGTGTGGACCTCCAACCCGTGACAACCGCTGCTTACAACAGCTCCTGGTCAGCTTCCAGGAGGGCAGGGGAGCGTCTAAACTCCCAGCGTAAGTTTACCAAATCCAGTCTCTGATGTCTGGGAGAAATACAGTACGTGTAAAAAGACCAAAGAACTTGAAAAAGTTGGATTGAGTGGCAGTATCTGTACTAACAGGACTTCTGGCATAAATTATATTATAGCAAGTATTTTCAGCTGGTGGAACTTCTACCCACTTGTCAAGCAGTAAGCAAACAATGGGTAAAGCAACAGGAGAGAGGGCAGGTCTGATACTGTGCCTGCCATGGGGAGGGCAAATGCAACCACCACACTTTGGGTCGGTGGGGAGAACTGTCCAAACAAAGAGCCCCGTTGTGGGGAAACTGGGTGACCAGGCTGCTGTCGCACAAGTCATGCCATGCCATAGGGCAGGTGGAGCAGCCGTTCACATGGGCGAGTGCTGCTGTGGGATGGGGCAGCACGAGGACCATCCACCTTTCCTGTGACCGGTCTCCATGCTGCCCCTCCCTATGGCAAGACCTGCCAGCACATAGAGCAACAGGCACCATTCAACATTCCCGTGGGCCCATCACTGTTATTCCACTTTGGTCAATGTTAACACAAGATGCTTCACTGGCCTGCTATGGTGGACTCATCACAAATCAGCTGGCTGCCCACCCCAGGCCAGGGTTAGGTGAACAACTGGCAGCCACCATATAATCCATTTCATCATGTGTTAACATTGCCCAGCATGGGATAACACTGCCCAAAGTGCGTTAATGTCTTGTGTGGCCTCACCCAACTAGTGGTTAATGTAGTATTAATCATTCTGGTAACAGCAGGCTTTTGCGATTAAGTATGTTACAATTTGTGTGATGGTATCTACTTTTGTAACCTCACTGAGATACTTTAAAGTGTCTGAAGATGTCATTGAGCGATAGGTACTGCTTAGAATGACTGTGGGATTTTATCAAGGGCACATAAAGGGAAACTCAAGTAATAATAATAATAATAATAAACTTTATTTGGCTAGCTTTCGCCATAGCCATACCCACAAACATATATATACAAAAATATAATATAATAATAACATATCAATATACAAATGAGCAATAAACAACTAAAACCATAAAATAAAATAAAATAAAATAATCAAATAATAACATCACAGAATACATCCATGATAATATGCCACAGCATCATTTATCACCGCATAGATATATCACAAAAGAGCCAGTCCAGAGCTAGAGAAATTTGCCTTACTCTTCTGTGGGGAACCTCAACAGGGAGATCTCCCCTAAAGTGATAACAAATTCAATCATTTAAGTCCTATTCCAATCCAATTCAAGCCGATCCTCTGTTTGGTTTACTAAGGACATTTTAATTAACCATACCCCAGGATCCGTCCAGGCCACTCGCACCCACCCTTACTTCCAAACAAAAGGAAGGGCCACCAAGGTACATCACATAGGGTATTACCCTTACAGAGTCACTGCATTGCAAGCACCAAAATCCTCCCTTTTCTGGGAGGCCAGATGGACAAATATGGCTACAGCATTTGCCACTGCCTTCTCCTTTGTAGTAAGCAATTGCTCTAACTGGGAATAGTCAGACAAGTAGGGATATTCATGCCACAAAGGAGCTAACCAAGCTTGCCGTAGTTCTTCGTATAGCAGGCAATGGAGGATAATATGAAAGACATCCTCCAAATGACTATCGCTACATGGGCAGGTACGATTTGCATAGGGCTGATTTGTATATCTTCCCTGAGTTATAGCCGACTTAATCAGCTGTAAACGTGCTTGTGTGAAAGCCCTTCGTATACAGCGTTTGGGAAACCAATCCAAGTATAACTCAAATCTATGCACTTGTTTAATTCGATGATAATTAGGTGCAGCTTTCCAATCTGCCAATGCAGCAATATCTTCCTGTTTTCCAATATATATTACCCTAGATTTGATGATGTGTCCCATACTAACCCGATCTATGGTAGATAAAAAATCCATAGACAGCCCTATACTACTCAACTGTTGCATGATCTTGCTCACCCATGGATACAAAGGGGTCTGCTTTTGTTCTAATTCTTCCCGCAGACAAAGAGAGGTCAAACTCGATTCCTCCCGGGTACAAAGTTTCACCCAGGGACACAGGCCCTTTATTGTGATCTGGTTCAAAATAGAACATGCTCCAGTTTCTGCCCTAAGAACTGGTCCCGGGATTGCCTGTGGTACCCCCAAAATACCGCGCAAGAACTTGTTTTGCATGACTTCCAACTTGGAACAGCAAGGCCCATCAAATATCTCAGCCCCATATATGAGCAGACTTCTAACTTTAGCCATATAGACTTTAAGAATTTGGGATACCAGTGCCTCTAAGTACCCAGAGGCAAATTTATTAATGCCTCTAACGGCTATTAATGCTTTCAGTGCCAACTCTTGCACATGTCTATCCCATTTCATATTTTTAGAAAAATTCATACCCAGGTAGACATAATTGTCTACCTGGAGTAAGGGCTCATCACCGATCCTCCATTGATGCACCACACGCTTCCTGCCAATAACCATAATCTGGGATTTCCTAGGGTTGACCTGGAGCATGTTAACTTCAAAATATTCCCTCAGTTTTTCCAGCTGAAAACACAGACCTTTCCGGGTTTGTGATAATATCACGATATCATCTGCGTACATCAGAACTGGTATTGGTCCATCCTTGATCTTAGGAGGATGTCCTGCTTGCATTCCCAGATATTCTATCAGGTCCCCCAGAAAGATATTAAACAAAGTGGGGGCCAGTATGCCACACTGCCTAACCCCCCTCTGTTTGGGAATAGATTTATCTGAAAGACCAGCAGAAGGAACCCGAACTCGAGCCCTATTGCCGGTATGAATTTGAATTATGAGGGCTAACAAGGTCTCGTGGGAAACTCAAGTGGAAGCTGCCCAGTGATTTTATTTTCCTTTTTTTTTTTTTTTTGCTTATAGTCACTAGGACTATGTAGCTTTGGAAAGCCACCTTTACTTACTAAATGACCTTGGACTAAATGGAGTGTATGAGTTCAGTAGAAGGGATGTGGATGGAGAGGGGATTTTATGGGGGGGGGGGGAAATGTTTACAAAACATAGAATTTCTAGAATATAGTATATAAACTGGAGACAATGTGTTAAATTGTCAAACTGTAAAACAAATAGTTATGTGCTTCAGGCATCCAAACTAATGAAGCCTGGTTTCATCAGAGGGAACAATGCCACTGTGAGAGAGATTTTCTTGGTTACAAAAGGGGCCACAAAACCCCTCCAGGTGTACCTATTAAAAAATATTAGGAACCTTATTATCTTAGTTCCTTCTGTCTCACTACAACATTTGGTTGAAATAAGCCTGTGGGAATGAAAATTATTAAAAAGGGACATATACAATAGAGGTGGAACACGTATTTGTTATGAGTTCTATATCTAGTGGATTTGCCTGCTTTTGATGTGGGGGTGTTGTAGTCATTCCACATCTAAGCAGGGGGATGGACTACATGAACCCTCAAGTTACCTTCCAACTCTGATATTCTATTATATGAATCTGACTAAGTGGATATTTGGTTCTGCTTCATTGGATATCCACTTCAGAAAGTCTGGTTTGGTTATTTTGGTTATTACCAAAATGAAGTAACTGAAATACCAAAATGACCAAACCACCAAAAGCAAAATAACCAAATAATTGGATATGCAAATATCCTTTTTGGTTGCAGATGTCATTCAGCTATTCAAATGGCTACCCCATAATGTAAATAATGTCGCAGAATACAAAATCTCGTGCTGAAACTCGGTTCTCAATTTTCCTGGAACACCCTGAGGATCGAGGTACTCGACTGGGTTTTCCAAGTTCCGAAGTTTTGAGGAATGGCCCCCAAGGAAAATCCTTGACCAAGTACAGGGGAGGGGGCCGGAGGCCAGCACTAGACCCCTGCTCCCCCTTCCCTGGCACACACTGGCCAGGGAGAGAATAGGTCATTGGGGGTCAGGAAAGGGGGGCAAGGTCCTAGCAGGGGCTCAGTGGTGGGGTGCTAAGGGGGTGGGGGCCTAGCGGGGACTGAGAGATGGAGTACTTGCCCTCTAGAGGAGCTCCAGCGATGCGTGACTTCCTCTGGCCCAGGTAAATTTGGGGGGCGGGGAAGCTAGGCATGCTCAGAAGGGCTGAGGGTAGTGTTGGCTAGTGCTGGTTGCAATTTGAGGAATTGGGAAGGAATTTTTCCTCATGGGGAAAATTAGCTGAGCTCACCACTGGGGTTTTCGGGGTTTTTTGTTTTGTTTTTTTGCCTTCCCTGTAGTGCTGTTACCCTATACGTGCAGTTTGTGCTACTGCAAGGTGGGTTCAAGCCCCTTTGCAATTTAGGGCCACAACTCAGTGGCCCTCCGTGGCTTTTGCAGTTTGACCACAACTCAGTGGTCCAGTGCTATGAAAGCATGGAACTGGAGTGAAAGTTTTCAAAAGAGGCACCTCCATATGAGGGGAGGGGTTTGCCACTTCAGGGACTTTATGACCCACAGCTTAACCTCAAACCCTAGGTGGTTGATGGAAGCAGCACCACTATGTGGGATATCAGCTGTCCCTAGCAGAATTCTATGTAATAGAGAGGCAGAAGTGGCTTGCCTCTTTAGAGGTGGTATCCTTGGGAGCTACTGTACACAGGAGAACAGTTCTATGTTTACAAGATAAGAGTTGGGGAACAATAAAGGCTTTGGCCAGATTCCTGTATGCAGCACAGCTGCAACGTAAGAGGAGGGTAAAGGAGATTGAAAACTGAAAAGGTATAGGACAAGTGATATAAAGGGTTATTCTTTGCTCTTATGTGTGTTTTCTCCGCTTACCTTATAAGGGCAAATATTGTCCAGAGATGTGTATAAACTGTGCTTTGGAAAATCATACAAGGAGCTAGGGCTGTTTCTCCAAGCAATTTTAGTTTTGTATTTTTTGTATAAAATGTATGTGGTTTTTGGCTGAGGCCGTTAATAAATCAAATTTAAAAAAAACCCTAGCAGATGTCAGAGCCTTCTCTCTCCTTCCTTGGGACCCCATGGGAGGGGATCCCATACTGACCGTTGTTAGCTGTGAAGTTGAATGCAGTGGGGACCCAGCATAGAGGTTTAACTGCACTTAGACCATCTAGGAATTTATTTAGATTTTTATCCCACCCTATCCCCTGAGGCTCAGGGTGGCTTACAATAAATACATAAAATACAAGTATATAATATATAATTAAAAACCCACAAAACTAAAAACATCCCCCTCATCCCTCGAAATCTATTCCTGCCCCTTGAATGCCTAGCTGAATAAAAAGGTCTTAAACTGCCTCCAGAAAACATTCAACCTAGTTTAGGGCTTCATTGAACTTCCAAGAGAAGCGAGTTCCAAAGCTGTTCACTCTTGACACTGGAGTACTTGCCAGTTACTGCCCTGTCTCTAAGGTAAGCACTGGGGTGGTTGTACTGTTATTGACAACGAGAATGCCTCTCTACATGCCCAACTCATATAAAACTAGGCCAATGATGTAACCTGTAAGAAGGCACTCTTGGCAGATCTTAATAAAGGGTGCTTTGGTTTCTGTTATCCCCAGACCAATATTTTGTGTATTCAAATAAAGAATTGTAGCCTTTTACCCCCAGGATTGTGTCTGTTGCCTCCATCTGCAATGTGGGAATGAGGAGCAGCAGCAGGCAGGGAGTGGGAGTGAGTGATGTGCCTTCTGCTGTGTAGCCATCTCACTCCCTCCCCTCCCCTCCCCCCAGCCCAAGAAGAGATAGGAAGGCCAGTGAAGTGACGGGAAATTCTGCCCTGTTAACTCACTCTGACACTGTGCCAGGCAGGACTTGCTGGACTGGTCTGGAGTAGACTTTGTCATGGTGGAGCAGTGTGGAAACACTAACAGTCTGCTTTCATGTTCCCAGTGCCAGCATGCCCCAAAGCCTGGGAGTGGGGTGCTGGGAGTGACCAAGCATGCATGTGGCAGCAGAAGTGAAGGGAGGATGGGGAGAGCTAGGGCCATGCTGCAGCAGAAGCACATGCTGCTCCTCATGTCTTGTCCTGATCTAGCGAGGCCACCATGAGGACTCCTGCACTGGTTCAGTGACATCAAAAGATGGGGGGGCACTGCACTGAAGCCTATAGGAGTCTGTTGATCCATGTGTTGTTTGGAGCATTCGGACCCACCACCTGTAGCTCTGACCCATGTCTTCCTGGTTGTAGAAGGTGAGTACTGGGGCAGTTGTACCATTATTGTCAAGCATTGTTAACCTTTCCTTAATGGAGGGGAGGGTGCCAGCCAGCCTTAAGTGTGTGGAGATTCACCCCTTTCTCAATAAACCATCTCTTGACACTGGAGTGCTTGCTAACCTCCCTTTTTGGGGGGAAGGTGATTGAGAATATTGTGGCAGTATAGCTGTAGCAGCATTTGGACTCCAATGACATTCTGAAGAAATTCCAGTCTGTGTTTTGGCCTTCCTATGGGGTAGAGAGACTGCACTTGTCAGGATGTTGAATGATCTGCTGATGATCTTGGTTCAAGGACAGTTGGCCATTTTAGTCATGCTGGATCTTAAGGCAGCATTTGATACAATTGACCATGGACTGCTCTTTCAAAGACTGAGGGATATCACCAGTGTGACTGGAGTTGCTAGTTGGTGTGTTGAGTCACACCTAGAAGAGCGGAGTCCATCGGTGGTGATGGATGGTTATCCGTCAACCCAAAGAAACTTGAAATGTGGCATCCCCCAAGGTTCTATCCTATCAGCCATGTTGTTCAATGTATACATGCAGCCCTTGGGGGACGTTATGGCTAAGCACAGGGTTGAATACCATCAGTATGCTGATGATACTATATATCCCTTGCCCTGTGAATCCTGTCAGTTCAGTCTCTGCCCTAGAAAAATGTATGAATGACATAATCAGCTGAATATGTTGGTGCTATCTCATACTCAACCTAGAGAGACTGAGATGATGCTAGTGAGAAGGGACAGCTGAAATAATAATAATAATAATAATAATAAT
>QEPC01015351.1:3576031-3587206 GCA_003113815.1 Sphenodon punctatus | reverse complement strand
CCCCAGCTCCTGTCTCTCAGATTGTAAGCCCTAGGGGCAGGGACCGTGTCTGTTTTATTACTTTGTAAAGTGCCAGGTACACTGCTGGCGCTATATAAATGTTTGTTAATAATAATAATAATAATAATTTCTGTTGTTGTTAACCATGCAACTCTTTGCTTTTAAAAAGTGGAAAAACTAATCCCTTTTCAACTTATACACTGATGCAGTGTACTTAACGTTCAGCTTTTCATGGCAACAATGCAATATGCCTTTGATTTATTACACATGTAGACTAGAGCTGCAACCAGATGTCTGAACTGACCCAGCACCATTTGGGCACCAGTCCATCGCAGCCTGAATGGGACGTGATGGACTCTGCAGTAGTTGTAGCTGGGGCCTGTCACTTTCAAAGGCCCATTCTCTCCCCCACCCCTAGCATTTCTTGGCTGAGAGGTGCTGTAGTGGGAAGCACCAGCCAGCCTTTGAAAGTGACAGGCCCCAGCCAGGGGCCTGGCTGAATCATGTCACTTTCAAAGGCGCTTCCCCTCTAGAATGCCTCTCAGGTCTGAGGAACTGAGGGGTGGGGGATAGGTGAGTTCCAGCCGGCCTTTGAAACTGACAAGCCCTGGTTGGGATTGCTGGACTTGTCAATTTCACTAGGTAACACTTGCATTTCCAGGCATCAGGCATACAGTTAGTCCTTGAGTAGCCCACTGGGTGCCTGGAAATGCAGGCATTACCCACTGGTGCTAATTTTAGTACCCATTGCAGCTCTAAGGGGACACACAGAAGATCAAGCTTCTCAGTGTGAAAGTTTTTTATTTCTGATTAAAAAATACATTGCAATAAGAACCCAAGTCTTCTGAGCTGCAGTCTTCTTAACCACTTGCTCCAGGGTAGTTATGTAGGTAGTAGTTACATTGGTAACATGGGATTTTTAATCACAACATGACCATGAAACAAGACTATGAAGCTCATCATCATCATCATCATCATCATCATCATCATCATCATCATCATGGCAATGCAGCTATCTAAAGTGGGGAGATGCTATTCTGTGTTTTTAAATAGTGCAGTCAGTCAACTGAAGGTGGATGCCAGAATGAATTATACACAAATATTAATTTTTATATTGGTAAAGATAATTCATCTATTTATTTTCATGAACAAATACCTGAATTAGTCTTCATCACTGTTGCAAAATTTGTATCATTGTTTATTTTGTTTTCCTTGCTTCACTATTTTGTTCACTGTGGTGGTACCATTTGGCAGGGTTTTCTTTGTGTTTTTTTTTTTTACTTTTTAATATGATTGTTTCATTTGGACCAATCACATTCAAAAGTTTTTAAAAATCCGACAGTATCACCGAGCATCTGAAATACTGAATATGAAATACCAATGTTCCTTTCTGACCTCTTCTTGAGATTCATTATTTATTATTATTATTAATTTATATAGTACCAGAAGTATACCTGGCACTGTACAATCAATAGTTATTGACAGGTCCCTATCTCCAGGGACCTGTCTTACAATCTAAGAGAAAAGGGAGGGGTAAACAAGGGAGAGGTGAAAATGAGGTGAGACAAGAGTACATTCGTGAGGTCGAGAAGCTGCAGGTGCACATGGTTCACTTAATTACAGGGAACTAGATTCCGAGTGAGGGGGAAGAGGTCGCAATCTCACACATGATGAGCTAGGGAAGACCTGACAGGTCTTTCTGTCAGGAGCAAGGGGGTCGCGAGTCAGGAGCAAGGTGGTCACGATTAGGCAAGGGTGTGGACAGAGAAAGAGCGAAGCCCTGGGCAGGAGTGTGGTGGGATACAAGAGATATGGGGGAACAAAGCCATGAAGAGTCTTGAAGTGAAGACCAGGAACTTCTGCTGAATGTGTTCACATAAAGGGAGCCAATGTAGGATGGAGAGGAGGGGCTGAATGTGGTCAAAGGTGGATGACTTTGGCAGCAGAGCACTGAATGGAGATTATTTATTTATTTATTTATTTATTTATTTATTCAATTTGTATCGCGCCCCTCCTGCGAACAGCTCCGGGCAGCTAACAAGTTAATTATAAAACAATTTATAAATTTATAAACATTATAATAATAAAACCAATCCATAAAAACACTACAATAAAACAGGCTGGGATAATAAATAAATAAATAAGGGTGGGGGAAGATAAGAGGGGCAAAATCAGAGCAGGGGAGATGAGTAAGGAGGAAGTTGTAGTAGTAAATGTGAGAGATGACTCGAGATGTCTTATAACAGTAAGGTAGAACCAGATTTTAGCAGGGGCTAAAATTATTATTATACAGAGCAAAACAACAGGATTTAGCAACAGCCTGGATCTGAGGCATAAAAGAAAGGGAATAGTCAGAGATGAATCACAGGCTATGTGCCTGAGGGACCCGCTGGATGGTGACTCCCTCAATGGAAATTGAGAGGAAAGTAGGAGTGGAATATTTGGGGGGAAAGATGAGAAGTTTGATATTGGCCATATTACTCTTGAGTTGATGGTGAGACATCCAGGCAGAAATATCAGAGAGAAAGTCAATGATATGACACTGGATGGAGGGGTATCGCGTGGCAGTGGAGAGAGAGAGAGAGTTGTGTGTCATCAGCATACAAGTGATACTGGAAGCCGTGGGTTTCCATGAGTTTACCCAGAGAAAGAGTTTAAGGGGAGAAGAAGAGGGCCTTGGACAGAACCTTGGGGGAACTCACACACAGAGGGGAAGTAACATAGAGGAGGTACCAGCAAGAGAAACACTGAAGGATCAGTTTGAGAGATACAAAAAGAACCAGTCAAGAACAGAGTTTCGGAAACCTTTGTTTGACTCTGGGGAAGATGATTCTGAAACAGACTGTGGCTCTTTTTAAACAAGATGCACCCACACAGTAGACATGGGTGAGTGCATCTCATTTTAAAGCGGCAGTGGGTGGGTGGGCATACATGTGCGCTCACACGTAACACGCCCTTCCACCCATCACCCCCGCATTGAGCAACTGGGGAAAGTGCAGGTTGCTCCATGGGGGAGCATGCATGGGGGATGGGTGTGCACCCGTGGGAACCTCCCACCCCGCATTGCCCCTGCAGTGGTGAACGCATGGACCACCAGCTGTGGCCCATTTAAAAAAGGCCTGATCAGGCAGTAAAGAATCCTCTGAAACCTGTGATGAGACAGGAGTGTTAGCCAGAAGTTCAGAAGAATTCTCTCCCTCCTGGTCGTCCATGGTCACTGTGGGGAGAGGTGAGAGATTCCTCTCGGCAAGCAAACTGGGTGAAGATGTTAGGGGAAAACTGGGTGAAGGTGTTCCTTCCTGCCTGCTCAGTCCTTTTTAAATGGGCTGCAGCTGATGGTGGAGCACGTGAAAATTCAGAATCCTCTGTGAATTCTGTGTCCTTGGAAGACTGGGGATTTGGTACGTTTACAAAAATTGGAGTAGTCATTATTACTGGATCCACCCTCACTATGTCTTCGGGGCTAAAACTTCTTCTCCCATATTCCAACTTCTCCCCCTGCCCCTGCAACCAACAACAGCCTAGTAACGCCGAGCAACTACGACAAGAAATCTGTTCCCTCTCCAGATCCAGAAAGTGAACAGTTTCCCAGTCAATCTCTACCTCATCAAGGTCTAGGGGAACAATTCTTACCATGTAAGAAGAGGGAGTATGTTTAGTCATCACATGAAAGGTGAGAAGAGGCAATGGTGGCATTGGTAGAATTGGTGGTGAAGGAGCTGAAGCTACAAGCAGTCACCTTCCTCCAGTTCTCTCACCCTTCTCTCACCCTTCCACGCCTTCCCTGCTCCCCTAAGCGCCTTCATCCCTTCTCACTTGCTGCCCCCCATGCCTGGAACTCCCTCCCTGTCCACATCCGCCTTGCCCCCTCCCTTCATACCTTCAAAGCTCTCCTTAAAACTCACCTCTTTCGCTCTGCTCTGTCTGACTCTTTATCCTGCTGAGCCACTATTCCTATACCTACGATCTGTTTACCCTTTTCCTTGCAACATGGACCTGCCTGCTGTCATTCTCATTGTAACCAAGCCAAGCACGTGCACTTGAGACCTCGCACCTTCATGAATGTTAGACCCCTTGTCTCTCCCTCTGTTCCCTTTCCTAAGTCTCTCCCCCAGCTCCTGTCCCTCAGATTGTAAGCCCTAGGGGCAGGGACCATATCTATTTTATTACTTTGTAAAGTGCCAGGTACACTGCTGGAGCTATATAAATGTTTGTTAATAATAATAATAATAATAATAATAATAATAATAATAATAATAATAATAATATAAGAAGAGATGGATCAAGGAAGAAAGAATTGCACATTTGCATAGCAATAGAGGGAGCAAGGCTTGTGCGGTCAAGACTGGAGGACTGAAATCTTCAAGTTGGACAAAGAATTCCTCTGCTTCTTCAAGAGACTCACTGGGGGCCCCTTTAGCTGTCTTATCAATTAGGGAGTCCTGAATGGCTTCCTCCAGTTTCCCTCCCTCCAGAGGGCTAGACTGAGCTAAAGCAAGTTCCACACCTTGTGAATCAGCTGGCCCTGGGAAAGTAGGGTTTAGTCCTTTTTGACTTGAAGATGCGGATAATCATAATGGAAGCCTAATGACACATCTTTCAGATAATCAAGTTCTACCCTGTGGTAAGCTTGATATGCTAGGGTAAATATGTCACCTAAGATTTCTAACACCCATTTATCCTCGTTTATGAAGGCAGCATTAAATGCAAACAGACGTTGCTTCTACAGGTCTGACTTTCTTTTCACAGCCTTCCAACGGACTTTTTCAACCCCAGTTTGAGAGGTTATTTAGCGGAAGAGTTTTAACCTCTTCAGGTAATGCTAGTCACTTTTTCTGAATCAGCCAATTCCTGAGATTTCTTCCTGAGTTTTGTGTCAAAAGATTTAACTCCTATTAAAAGAATCCATATTTTGTAACTCTTTAATTCCTGAATTGAGCAGGAGGTTTTCCTGAACTGGAATACTGCTCTCATACTCTAAGAAGGGTTAGATGAATTTGTGAAACTTTCCTCTAGTCCCACTTGCAGTGGCTTATTTCCCAAATAACGAACCACTAAACTTAGAATATAAACTGTAACAGGTTCAGTTTCCCCGTCGCCCCCAGGGTTAATTGAGGAATTCATTTTAGGAACTTCTGGACTAATGGAAAAGGCTATTCTGTTTTCACAGACCTCGGTGGGGTATCTGCTAAGTCACTGGCCAAGTTAAAATGTTCAGGAAATAGAAATCAAAGAGCTCTTAAAATGAATAAAGAGTTAAACAAACTGTATCCTAGGATGAAAATTATTTCAAAATAATATTTCAAACCCCTTTCACTTCTCACCTTTTCTGTATGTTGGCAAGGACAGAAAAACTCTCAACAGATGTTTCCTAAACTGTGAATTGCTAGCAGAGAGCTAAAAATAAGCAACAGATAGATAAAATGAGACCAAGAAAATATAGAGCCATAGAGATAATTCAAGTCCAGAGTGGACCCTCACCCTACCCCCCTCTGCACTCGAAACAACAAGAGGACAAAAACCAAGTAGGGGTGTGCACCAGGCCTCCATGTCATTTTTGTTTTTGTTTCCATTATTAAAAAATGTCATTTTTGTTATTGTTATTAATGACAATGTTGTTTTTGTTTTCATTTTTGTTATCAGTATTGGTATCATTATCAATATCAGTTTTGATATCTGGTATCGTTATCGATATTTGTTATCAATATTGTTATCAATATAGTTAATGATATTGGTACCATTTCAAACAAAGATTTTATTTTTGGTATCGGTATCATTATAAATTCCCATGCACAACTAATATCTATCTAAATCTAAGGGAGACAGGGAACTATCTATTATCTAATCAATTATCTATATAACTATTCTAATCTAATCTATATATCTATAATATATATGTATATCTAATCTATACTGCCTATAATTTACAGGGGGGAGAAGGGCAGGGAAAGGGAGAAGGTAAAATATAGGGTATGAGGAAGGGAAAGTATTGGTAATACAATGAGGGCTAGGGAGGATTTTTTGTGTGCAAGCACCACAGTTCTGTAAACTCAACCTGATAAGCAGAGCTCTCACAGAACGGAGAGAAAAAGCCTGGCCCTCCCATTATAAAGGGTTGCAGTGCCCTCCCGCAGACCCCGCCCCTGATTGGTTGTGGGAGGCAGCAGGCACTGAATACTCACAGCGTGCCATGAGACTACTGGGGTCTGCTTGTGCTGCTCATTGGCCAGCAATACAGCCTGCAGATACTGCTGAGTTGCTTGCCCCACCCAACACAGGCACAGTTCAAGAGTTCAACCCTGTTTAGGGCTCTGAGATGTCTGCTCCCTCCTCCCCTCCCCCCATTTCCCCATCAAAACCCAACTGCCACAGCACTAATAATAATGACAATGATAACGACATTATCATTTTTGTTATCGTTGTCATTATTATCGATTGTCATTTTCGTTACTGCAATGATGAAAATGAAAATGAGAATTTTTGTTATCGTTATAGTAATAACAAAAACGACATGCACACCCCTACGCATTCATTGTTCTTGGTGGATGCCTGCCTTGCCTTAAAGATAGAACTGGCCCTGGCTTGTTCACATGTAACATCATGTAATTTTGATGTAAACTCTAGCAAAACCCTGCTGTTGGGGATTGCCAGATTGGTGTAGACTTTTAGCTTCCTATGGTAAGAAACTCCAAACAATTCTTGCGGGAATAGACATTTTTACATGAAGTGAAACAAACACACACACACACACACACACGCACACGCACACAAACACAACCCCTCTGTCCTACATTCCCTATTGTAAAGCTGCAAAGTTGTGCACGGTTTTTCCAATGAAAAAAGGCCCTGTTTTTCATGCTAATATCCCTAGTTATAATGTGGGAACAGAAATATGTGACTTAAAGCAGAGTTGTTTCCCAGCAGAATGCATTTAGCTATTCTCCATGGGATGTAAGCAGGCCTTTTAGTGCTCACTCTTACTGTAGAATCACTTGCTAATCCTGCTCCATAGAATTGTTTTTCTAAATCACTATAGAACTTTGATTTTTAGAGTAGGAAGGCTTGAATTTGAGTCTCAGGAGAAACTGTTTGTTTCTTTGCAAGGGTCTTTTATACTTGTGTGTCACGTTGGAATTCTGGCTGACAACAGGGCACACGAGAGCCATAGTTTTAAAAGGGACGCCTCTGTATTTAATTTTATTGCTCTCTTCTTACCCAATAAATCTGTCAGCTACAGATCAGGGTGGTGATTAGATTTGGGGTCTCTCTTGTCTTAACTGTAGGCTTCTGAAAGTTGCTTTTGAAAGCTCTTTTTTAGTTACAGCATGAAAGGCTGACAGTATGTGTTGGAATTGTTCAGGAGACAAAGGGGGACGACAGCTGAGACTCACTTTCTGTCTGAGCCCCGAATTATAGAATTTAGCAGTGCTGCCTTGCTTTTGAAAGCCATTACATCAAATCCCTAAATCATACAGCAAGCTAAGACGAATATGCAGGCTTCATTAGCATTTGGTGTCAAAAATATCTGGACCAGGAGACTGCTTAATGCAGACACACTGTGAGGCATTAGTCTGGGTACTTGGAAAAAATTAATTTTTTTCTGTGTAACTTTTATCTGCTTATGAATACAGCACCAGGGCTGTAGGGTTAAGAAACCAGGACAGCAACAAGTAAGAAACTGTCACTGCTGGTGATTTTCTACCTATTTCTATTTCTACCTATTTCCACCACCACTTTCAATACCCTGCCCCCCCCCGGCCCCGTGAAACCATCCAAGCTGTAGTGTACTTCGTTCATTACATCAAATGCCACCATGGAAACTACATTGGTGAAACCCAGCAAACCTTACACCAATGGATGAACTCAACACATACACATACAATTAAAAACAAAGTCACTAATTCTACAGTGGACAATTCCTTTTCCCACCACAACCACTCCATATCAGAGCTTTCAGTCCTCATCCACAAAGGAAACCTTCACAACACCCTCAGAAGACGGGCCTGGCAACTAAATTCATAACTTTATTGGACACCAAAAACAATGGACTTAATAAAGGCCCAAATTAAAATTTCTCCAGCCACTACAAAAATCTGTAATCTTCAACAATAAAAGTAATGGAATTAACAAGGACCTATATTTCTCCAGCCACTACAAATATCTGTAATACCTTACAGTTACTGCATTTTTAATTTCTGTTATCTTCTGTACCAAGTTCCTAAATCATTCTAACCATTTTATCTCCCTGTCTCTAACTTTGTCAGATGAATACCCAACCATTGTGGGAAATCACATACTGTGAACCCAGTTCCTTTGATATGTGTACTCCCTTCTCCTGATAAGCTGTTTACCCACTATATCCACAAACTAATTGTTTGCTATCTCTGTGTGTTTACCGCCACCTATGCTTTGTTTGTCTTTTTAGCAGGTCAGTGTCACAAGATGGCACCTGCCATGTGAGAAGACCCAAAATGACTGCCAGGAGGAAGAGGAAGTAGATGGGCGTTGCCAGTCTGAAGAAGAGGGTAGTCTGTGCTTGGCTGTCAAAGAGAGCAAATCTCTGGAGCGGCTGCCTGGAAAGTCCTGACTTGGAACCAGAAGTAAGTAAGTCTGGACCTGCGATGTGAGTGGAGGAGCTAGTCTTGGATTGTGTTTGACTAAGCTCAATAGTAATGTACTGTTGAATGACCAGAGGTCTGGTGCCTGGCCTAGGAGATAACTGTGTGTATTAATAAACTGATAATTAAGATGGAACCTGTGGGTGTCTCTCCACTTTGGGCCTAATCCTGCATGCACCTAACCCATGGTAAAGTGGGACCCCTACTACAATCTTCTACACCAATATATAATTTTGCAGCTGTTCAAATTTCTGCCACATCTCTCTCTCTCTGTTAACCCTCCTCGCACCTTGCTCTGTCCACTCCCACCCATTCCATGTCCTCTCATATATATCTGCTCAGTCTATATATTTCTACTGGCTATGCTACATGCCTGAGCAAGGACCCTCTGTGACCCCCAAACTTTCTTATTTCCACCAACAACAGTTGGTCCAATAAAAGATATTGTTTGAACCACCGTCTCTATGAACGAAGGGTAACACCTTCCTTAATAAATAATTGCTACAAGAATCTCAACGATTCTACTCATTCGTTATCACAGAAGATGAGCAAAACTTACAGTTTTCCTTATACTAGACTGCATTACCCAGTGGTGAGTGTGCTAGCCTAGGACCCAAAGGGCCAGATTCAGTATTTCCAGCCCAGCATCCATGTCGTATTGTGCAAGTCATTTAAAGTACAATCCACTGGCAGGTTGCAAATTTGAGGAATTTCCAGATTGGGAGGGGTGGTAATGGTGTATGGGAAGATAGTTCCTGCAGCAGGGCACCTGTACTTGAGAGATGAGATTGGGTGACCTATTGGAAAGAATAAACCAGCCTGAGAAGAGAACTTGAACTGGATTGTGTGGCTCTGTTGCTTGCTTCTGAGGGGAAACTGAGGAATAGAAGATCAACAGCTGTGGGGAGGATGACCATACCAACTTTGCCATATTTTTAAATTCTCATTTTGCTCTCAGGCAGGAACCATGTCTATCTTATTCTTTGTAAAGCGCCAGGTACATTGCTTGCACTATATAAATGCTCATAATAAAAAGAAAAATAATAATAATTAATAATAAATTAAATCTGACTATATCCTGTGGCTCATGTAAATACATGGAGCCCACTAGATACTCTTGCTTTGGATCACCAAATTACGTTTTGCCTAGGTTACTAAAAACTTTCAATGCTCCTATGAATAAGAAGTTGCTTTACTCTACAGTCTAATGGATGTTTCAACATTCCCCAAGCCACCGATGCCCTAACTGACAGGATCATTACAAAGCAAATGAACTGAACTGGCATGGCAATTAAATTCCTTTCTAAGCCTTGGAGATACCCTCGCCTGGTAAAGTTTGCTGGGTGTGGGACATAGCAGTGTTCAAACTTGGACTGCTGCTGTGCTCTTGTGTTATGTGAATAAACAGAGCAGTTTCTATCACTTTAGAACCTCCTCCCACTTTGACTCTTTCATCTTTGTTGTGTCTAGAAATATAAAACATTTCACATCATACAGTGGAGAGCACCATTATCAGATTTAATTAAAGTGGCTCCGTCTCCACAAAATCATCACTGACGTGTCTGACAATTATGATTATGGATAAGTTAATAGAGTCATTAGCCATGCTCATTAAAAGACAGAAATGGTAGCACTCAGCAGCATCTTGTTACAATCTGAGTCTAAAACTTCCTTTTAGATCAGATAAAAACAAACAAAGTGTTCAGTTAAATGACCTTATACATCAATGTTTCAAGATAAGATCTCATTTAAGCCACTCTTAAGATCAAGGACATCACTCTTGTGTGATTCATTGCTTCTGCTTTACTCACTAAATTGTCCTGGGAAGAGTAGATACCATAAAAATCCTCTGTCAATGGGCTGCATATGTAATTTGAGGCTTAGCTGAAACATACTAAAGGTATATGCTCTTTTCTCAAAGAGCAGAGTGATCTCCCCCCCTCCCCCCGCCTTCAAATAATGTTCATTTAAATTTAAATATCCCACCCTTTCCCTGGGATAGACTCTCAAATGCAAGGGTAAACCAAAATGATCCAAACCCCCAAAATTCCCAAACCACAGGTCATGACTCTAGATTGAGGGGGGGGGGGGCATCTACAGATGGGGCCCACAAAGCAACTAACATTTGATATTGCATATTTTATTGCTGCCTGGCATCAAGTCTTGACAATCATACCTTGTGCTGAATGATGCCAATAGACGCATCTGCTCACTGTGAAGGTGTCTCATTTTAGCATCAGGCCACCCATTACTTTGATTTTCTTGAGATATTGGAAAACCCAGCTGTATCAAACAAAACACTTTCTGAACTGTCTCTTAATCATTTGCAGGTACAGGGTAATCACTGTCTAGTGGTTTAGTGCAGAAGCCCATGGTTAGCACAACAGAAATGAAGAATGGATTTTCCTTGAGGCTGACTAGATCTGAAATGAATATCCAAAGTGAATACAAAATTCAATAAAGTGGTGCTAGTGCACAATTTTGTATTGTTTAATTAATTAATGTAGCCCCATTCATTTTCATAACTAAGGGAACAAAAGTGAATGAATAAGTAAAT
>QEPC01015351.1:3554928-3567404 GCA_003113815.1 Sphenodon punctatus | reverse complement strand
CCAGAATCGGCCAGCACATCAGGGAATCATTTGGGTGATTCCGTGGCCAGGCGAATGCCGCCCCGTCACATCTGAAAATACCCTACCTCTTTCAGACACTTGAAGATGGAACCAGGTGGTCAGCTATTTTGGACCTGGTCCTGACTAGAGATGAAATAAATACTTAGTCTTTTATCCAAGATTATTATTCTCTTTATCAGATCAATAACTGGATGTCTTCATTGGAGCGGAGTGTTTCAGCTTGTCTCATCCTCTCTGATTCCCCTATGATACAGGCAAGTAGTTAGAAGAAGGAAGGGCTGATGACCAAACCAGATAGCACCGAATAGGTCCTCTGAGTACTCGCAAGGTTTTCCAAGGTTCTGAGTCCTGGGACCGAGTCTTCAGCCATCACTTGGAACTTTTTCCAAGGACTCGGAAATTGGAGCTCGGAACTACGTACCTCAGAAATCCTCATAACTTGGAACCTCAGAACATGGAATCGCAGAAACTCAGAAACACTTGGTGCCTAAGCTGGCACATGGTGGGTGGGTGGGTTGCACTGGGATGCCTCACCAAAACATAACACTATCAGTCAATCAAGTTTCAACAAGTTTGGGCCCATGGCCCCACCGATGCATGCCACCAGCCAGCAGCCATAGCCACAAGAAACCAGACATGCCCCCTCCCCCCAACAAAACAAAATATACCTCCCTTTCTTTATGCACCCCTATGCAAGGCAATCCCCGTCCCCACACACCATTAATTAATGAGAAAATATCCCCCCCCTGTGCCCCAGCTGGGCACATCTTGGCAAAGTTGAACCCACATCAAAAGTACAGTGCCAAAGAAAGCACAGCAAAAATTAGACAATCCCAAGATAAACCCCAAAAGTGCAACTGCAAAAGCCAGAGTACCCAGAGTATGACCCTCTATAGTGTCAAGCACTGCACACAGCACACACTTTATAAAATAAAAAAATTAAAATAAAGCAGGGTGACTATTAGCATGTCCCATAATTACATGCATGCTCTGTGGTGTGTGTATGTGTGTGTTGCACTGGGATGCCCCCACCAAAAATATAGCATTATCAATCAATCAATCAAGTTTCAACAAGTTTGGGCCCATGGCCCCACCCATGCATGCCACCAGCCATCAGGCATAGCGACAAAAAAACAGACATGCATCCCCCAAAAAACATAGGCCTCCCTTGATCTCTGCATGCTGTCCTATGCAAGACAACCCACCTCCTCACACCATTAATCATCCATAAAGTATTTCCCCTGTGCCTCAGCTGGGCACATCTTGGCAAAGTTGAACCCACAGCAAAAGTACAGTGCCCAAAACCCCCACAGCAACAGTGACCCCTCTGGCCTCTATGGTGCCAAGTAGTGCAAGCAGCATCCACTTAAAAACATATATTTTTTTAAAGCATGGTGGTTAGTAGCCCTCAGCATTGCCCCTATGGACAGCCTAGGAGCAATACAGAGCAATTCAGTTCCCTCTGACCTCTATGGTGTCAGGCAGTGCAAGCAGTACCCACTTTAAAATACATTTATTTTAAAAAAGAAAAAAGCATGGTGGATAAGTAAACTCCAGCATTGCCCCAATGGCCAGGCCAGGCCAGGCCAGGCCCTCCTCCCCCCAGCTGAAATAGGTACAGATCAGCAGTGTAGCACACAGCCAAAATCACCAACAAGAATAGAAAATGCCCAAATGGCGACTTTTATTTTACACCTGGCAGCCAATCAAAACCTGTACTGTGCTCGTCCATCAAGCACCTGTCCTCTCCCATTATCCTCCTGCCTACCAAATATGGCACAAAGTTTAGTTTCCTAGCTCTGAGAAACTAGGGTCAGGTCTGGATCACTCCGGTCACGCGCACATCTATCACTCAATTGAGGGTTCTGAACTTGCCAAGTACTGAGCGTAGTCCTCGGAACCTCAGAACCTGAAATTCAGAACCTAGTACGGTGATCCTTGGTGAGTCCCAAATAAAATCGAAAACCCAGTTTCAACTCTAAATCAGACCAAAGGGACAACCAGATTGAATCACCCCAAACAACCAGACTGAACCAAATGTTGACTGAACCAGAACAAACAACCCAGACTGAACACCACTGAACTAGAACAAAGGAACGACTGGACCAAATTAAATGAAAAACGGACATGGAACTATGAGTAAACTGAATATGGACAAACCAAACAATATCTGACATTAGAACAGACTGCAGTGCACACCAGATTCAGCAGATTTGGATCAGGGCACCTAAATCTGACAGATACTGCATTCTGAACTGAAAAGACACTGTATTCATGTCGGATACTCCTTTCATCTCTAGTCCTAACCAGTGAAGGATGTGAACATCGGAGAAACTTTGAGGGTGGTGGAGTGGCCATGTAATAGTACAATTCAAGTTCCTAAGGAAAGGCAAGGGGGAAAAGGACCTTGAACTTCAAAAAAGGTGATATTAATACGTTCATGGGGCTACTGGGTTGGGATCCCATGTTTAGATCATCTAAAGTGAATAGATATCCAAGAAATCTGGGACTTTCTTAAAAAATGAAATACTGAAGGCACAATCACAAATGATGCAGATGAAATAAAGAATAGGAGACAGCCAATGAAACCAATGTGACTGCACAAGGAGCTTCCCAATGAGGTAAGAATCAAAAGGGAAACATATAAGAAATGGAAGGAGGGACAAGTCACCAATGACTAGGGATGTGCAAACAGAACAGGGTTCAGATGTTCAGCCATTTGGTCGTTCGGTTTGAAAACCGAGTTCAGGATTGGTTGTTCAGTTCGAAAACCGAGTTCAGTTTCGTTTGTTCGTTCGGTTCAGTTGAGTTTGGTTTGATCGAATGTTTGGACCTGCCGCAAGGCTTGGGGAGCTCCAGGGACCCCCAGGGGTGCCCGTGGTGGCATGGCACACCATCAGAAACCCAGCAGCAGCAGAGACCGGGAAGGCTTGGCTCTTGGCACTCTGAGTTGCCCGGGCAGGCAGGCTCAGTGCTTGGTGCCTGGGGGTGCCCATGGTGGCATTGTAGGTCAGCAGAGACCCAGGAGCAGCAGCACAGACTGGAAAGGCTTTGTGCTTGGCACCCCGGGTTGCCAGGGCATTGCAGGCTTGGCTCGTATTCAACAGAACTAAAGAAGCTCTACTGCCAACTGGTCAAGCCTTTCTCGGTGGTGAATCACATGGACACCCAGTAGCAGACATTGGATTGCCAGGGCACAGAACCCGTGGCACAGACAGCATAGGTGGCATTGGCAGCAGCAGCAGACATTGGATTGCCCAGCAGCAGAACCCTTGGCACAGACAGCATTGGCAGCGGCAGTGGACATTAGATTACCCGGGCACAGAACCCATGGCACAGCAGAGATGGCAGCAGCAGGATTTGCCTGTGCGCAGCACCCATGGAGTGCAACCTGGGCGGGCATACAGGGCATTCAGATACGCTGGCAAAGACTATCTGACTTCCAGTCCGATAGGCTGGCAAAGATGTTTTCATTATTGTCTATCTCGATACCGATTCCAATTTAAAAGATTTTATTTTTGTTATCGGTATCAATATCGGTATCGGTATTATTTGCATTTATGTAGAAACAGAGTTAATTCACTCTGAAAAAATTGTCCATTGTAGAATTATGATAATAAATGAAAGTTTAATAATGAAAAAATGTGAAAGTTTAGTTATTGATAAAAATTAATAAAAGTATGTATGGTAAGGAATTAAGTCCATATATTACATTTATGTTGCTGAGGATAAAATATTAAATATTCCTCAAAGTCTGAAATAATTTCCTTGTTTTTTGCCGTTTTTGTAATTGTAATTGTAATTGGCGTTTTAAAAATTGTAATTGTAATGAATTTGTATGTTTTTTGGAGTTTAAGCAAGAGTCAAAATGATTTTGTGATGTTTTTGAAGAGGAAATTTTTTATTTTTAAAAACTGTTGTGCATATAATGTTTTTTTAAACTGTAAAGTTTTTTGTTTTGGTAAATCTATCTCTAACTAAGCTAACTCCTACAACTATCTATCTATAGTAACTATCTAATATCTATCTATCTATCTATCTATACACAGGGATGGGGTGGGGGGGACACAGACAACTCACAACAAACAACACAGGGAGGGGTACAAAATTCAAATGAAACCTAAATCAATCTAATCCTACTCTAAATAAATCCAAAAACAGGGGAAGGGAATCAGGGATGGAATATATACAGGGAGGAGGGGAGGATTCAATGGAGGGTAGGGAGAAAGAACACATGGAGGGTTAAAAAAAATAACACCTAAATCTATCTAATCAAATCTAAATAAATGAAACTAGGGAGGTTAAATGTGTGGGATGAGTGAAATAGGAGGAGGATGGCAATGGATTAGGAATAGGAAGGAACACAAACTGCTGGGAGAGGGAGACGTCTTAAAATGCCTGCTCTCAGGATCAGTGGCTAGCTCAGAAGGTGTTGGAAGGGGGGAGGGCAATGACTTTTGTTACTTGCTGCGCCCGCCTTACCACAAGCCCCATTGGCTCCGTGCAGCCTAGCCCCATGTCCCCCATGTCCAATCACAGACTGTGAAGCCAGTGGTCTGAGGAAAAAAGGGATGGTGATTGAGCAGGCTGGCTGCTAGTCCAAGCCTCTCCAACCCTGGTGCCAGGAAGTCTGCTCCTCAGCTGCCCCCCCTCCCTGGGCCTTCCAGTCACATTTTTCCCACCCAAACTCATCCGAACTCACCCGAACGATACCTAACTGGTTGGTTGTTTCCGAGTTTGGATTGAGTTTGGTACTGGTTCGTGTTTGGTCATTTGGTTCAGTTGTGCGAACGGACTGAGTTCAGTCCGAACTCTGAACATCCAAACCGCATTCGCACATCCCTACCAATGACAAATACAGATGTGGAGAGATGTTGTCCAGAAGGCTAATGTGCAAAATGAGCTAGGTCTAGCAAGAGACGCTAAAAGCAACTAAAATAGCATTTTAAAAAAAAAAAAAAGTATGTCAGAAGTAAGGGTGAAAATAAGGAAATGGTGGATCCTCTACTCAGTTTGCATGGCAAATGTTAGTAAGAGACATAGAGAAGACAGAATTTCTCAAGTTCTATTTTGCCTCAATCTTTGCAAAAAAGGAAAACCATGTCCAATCTGGAAGCAGGTGTATGAACAGAGAGAAAGATTGCAGGCCAGAATGGGTAAAGAGGTGATAATAGAATAGTGACCTGGCTAGTTTCAATGAATTCAAATCTTCAGGGCCAGATGAATTACACCCTAGAGTACGGAAAGAACTTGCAGAATTACTCTTTACCTGTCAATTATCTTTGAAAACTCTTTTAAAAAGTTGTTCTTCTGGTGCAGGTGAGGTGCAAGAAGACTGGAGACATGCAAATTTCTCCCCTAACTTTAAAAAAGCGAAAACGGAGGATCCAGGAAATTAGATCCGTCAGTCTGACTTCAGTACCTGGGAAGATATATACCTGGGACAGATTATAAAACAGTCAGGCTGTTTCATAGATTGCACCTTGATCAATGCAATGATTACCCACAGCCAGCACAGATCTGTCAAGATTCGAGGTATAACCAGCCACCTGCAAAAACGGGCACCCCATCGAATCTGTGGTGTCTGACTTGATCTGGCAGGCTACCCACACGCTCGCTGGGCCATTCCCCGTGGCTGTGACTACTCCCCCCGGCCATGGCTGCTCCTCTCAGCTGCTCTTCAGCTGATCTGGGTTCTTCCTGCTTGGCTTTTCAGAGGGGGAGAGGGGAGTGAGGAGGCCTTTCCCAGCACATCAATCCCCGGAGCTCACCGGGCTGACTCACTCAGCATCATCAGTTCCTCCCAGATACTGCTCAGCTGAGCTGGGTTCTTCTTTTTCTGAGGGGGGTGGGGAAGAAGGCGAGGAGGTCTCTCCCAGTGCACCAAGCCCCAGCTTCTGGCCAGACAATCAGTGGGTATGCAGTGCACCACAGTTCCCAGAGCAAGAGATGTTGCTTATGTTCTTATCTTCTTATGTTCTTATCTATTAGCCAGACAGCATCAGGGAATGTGTAGCACCCCTAAGCAGGATCAAGTCATGTCTCCTTTGACAGAGTAACTTGTTTAGTGGATGAGTGGAATGTTGTGGATATAGTATATCTTAATTTCAGCAAAGTTTCCACAGTGTAGGCTGGAAGATGCTTCAACAAGGTGCATTCACTGCTGATTGAATGAATAACCATACTCAAACAGTGATCAGAAATGGCTCACCATTAAACTGGAAGGAGGTATTGTTTGGGGTCCTACAGGGCTCTGTCCAGGGTCTGGTGCTATCTGACATTTTCATTAACAATTTTGATGAAGGAGTGGAGGGAATACTTTTCCAATTGTCTAATGACCCCAAACTGGGAGGGATAAGATAGAATTAGAATTCAGAAAATTCTTGATAGGTTGGCTAGGCTGAACAAAATTAAATTCAGCTGAGATAAATGCAAAGTTCTGCATTTGGGAAGAAAAACCAAATGTGCAAGTATAAGATGGGGGATACCTGGCTCAGCAGCAGCACATGAAAAACTGATCTAGGGACTGTGACTGATCACAAACTGAACCCTGAGTCAGCAATATAATGTGGCTGCAAAAAGGGCTAATGAGATGTTAGGCTGCATTCATAGAATCATTCTTTCCAAGTCAGTGGAAGTAACAATTCCACGCTGTTCAGTACTGGTGAGACCACACGTGGAGGCCTGTGTCCACTTCGGGTGCCTCATTTTAAGAAGGGCATTGACAAACTGGAGCAGGTTGAGAGGAGGATGACAAAGATGATAAATGATCTGGAAGGAAGTCTTATGAAGAAAGTTTGAAGGAACTGGGTAACTATGTTTATCCTAGAGAAGAGAAAATTAAGGGGAGAGATGATAGCTTTCCAGATATCTAAAAAGCTGCCAGCAAGGAGATGGCAAGGAACTATTCTTCATTGCTACAAAGGGCAGGACTGGAAATAATGGGCTCAAATTTCAGGACAGTTGATTTTGGTTAGATATCAGGGATTTTTTTTCCTAACAGCAAGAGCTGTGCAGCAATGGAAGCAGTTGTTGAGGGAGGTTGTAGGCTCTCCATCACTGGAGCTTTTAAAAAAGAGTATTGACACCCATCTGTTGGGAATGTTATAGCTGTCGTTACCCTGCATCCAAGCAGAAAAATGAAGACCCTCAAGATCCCTCCGCCCACTTTTTAAAATCATACTTCTCCTGCCTTCTACCTAGAGTGAAACAGGCTCTGAACCCCTCTCCCTTAGCTTTATGCAACTAACTACCTCTTGTCCCTGCTGCAGACGCCTCCTTCATGCCCCTCCATTAGATTGGGTAGGGAAGGTGAAGGCAGGGTGGTGCAGTGGTCAGGATGGAAGCCCCAGATTTGAGAGGGGGGGTACCTTGGCTGAAGAAATTGGGAGTGGAACTAGAGAGTTTTCCCCCTCTCCCTCACTGTTACACACCGGCTGACAATAGCACATTTAAATTTTTTTAAAATAGAATTAACCTGTCTAACCTAACAAACACTTTTCATTCTAAATCACTTCCATATCAACTGTGTCCCAGATGAATCCTCTGAAAGTGCAATTTTAATAGTCCTTGTTGCTGTGACAATGATGGTTTCCTATGAAGAGGTTCATAACATGAGGAGCAGCCCATATGCTGCTTAGCACCATGGGCACGGAAACTCGTGTTAATACCGAGAGGCGGTTGTATGCTTAGCCACAGGCTCATTACTGCCCTGCCGTTAGTCAATTTAGAGTTCCAGAATGTGCACTGTGTAAACGGCAATCCAATATTTGAACAAGGAGCATTGCTGGGAACTGAGGCTGAAAGCTCTAGCATTCCTTTCTCGAACACTCTCAGGAGAATCATGTGGTGCCTTTAATTGTGAACAAGTAAACATTAGTCTGAGGGCTCGAGCCATTCTGCAGATGAAATGAGACAGAAGCTGTCTCTGCAGGTGGATTAACAGCTGCTGCCAAGTACCTCTCCAACTCACAGCAAACCCTCATCAGAGAGAAGTTGAATCAATTCCAGAGTCAGGGAGACTGGGAAGCAGTGGGAGAGAGAGGTGTCTGGTTTCTCGTGGAAAAAACAATTGATTGCTGCATCTTCTTTCTGAAGACTTTAAATTATCAGAAAGGAGAATCAGTTTATTTTTTTGAACAATTTGGTCTTGTTTTCATAAGGGGTATTTAGGTTCTTGTTTTCTTTTGCGAACAAATTTGAAACTAGGAAAGACTAAGTGTACGTGTACTTGCCTATAATTTAGCTATCAAGAAATTCTTTCTCAGTGCTCCATAGGTCACGTGGTAGCAAATGGAAATCAGAAGCATTTATCTAGGAAGGACTAATTGGGGAACATAATTGCTCATTTTACAATACCATGCTTACTCTCTATGAAAATGCACTCTAAATGCATACACTTCTTGAACAGGTATACTCGTTTAATGCCCTTGTGGAGATGTGTCTATTGCCTGCCCTAGGCAGTGTGAATTCACTGTTAAACAGCTGATTGTTGTCTGGGAGCAGCCCTATCCCGCTCGCCCTTCCTCGTGACTTCAGTGCAAGTCACAGCCTGGGGCTTGCGGTGCAGGTGGGGCACTTCTGTCCCTACTGCTACTTGGCACGATGCTCTTATCTGCGCCTTTCTCCTCCACCATCACCTTCTGACTCCATGGCTGTTTTTACATGGGACCCATGTTCACGCCGGTGCGGGGGGCGGGGTTTTACAGGCATGCACGCATCCCCACACCCATCATCACACACAGAGCAACCTCCGTTTTTGCCGGTTGCTCCGTGCATGTTGGTCAGTGGGGGGTGAGTGGGGATTCGTGTTTGGCGGGAGCACTCATGCACACTCACTCACTGCACGTGCACCCACCACGTCTTTTATATGGGACTCACCCATGCATGAACACCCAGATTTCTGGGTGTTTATTCATGGGTGCGTCTTGTGAAAAAAGGTCCCATGTCTTTCACCTTACTTCACCATATACCTGGAACAATCTTCCTAAGTCGGTTTGTCAGGCCCTTTCCCTGTCTATATTCAAGGCCTGCCTAGAAGCCTATCTCTTTGAGGCCACCTTTAATTCATGTACTCAGGCTATATGCATATAATAACGTTGTGGATTTTGACTAAAATATCTTAGTTGGAATTAGGGATGGGCGAATAGAATGCGGTTCAGATGTTCGGTTGTTCGGTTCGTAACCCGAGTTCGGGTTGGATGGTTCAGTTCAGCCGAGTTCGGGTTGGCCGAACTTGGTCGAATAGTCAAAAATAGCACTATTGAAACCAAAACTGAAATGAAACTGAAACCTAAACTTAACCTAAACTTAACCGAAACCGAAACTTAGCTTTTTTTCCCCCCTGAAAAGATGTTTTTCCTGCCCCCGCACTCATCTGAACACAACCGAACTGTTCGGTCATTTGAGAGTTTGGTTCGGACATTTGGTTCGGACGTCTGAACAGACCGAGTTTGGTCCGAACTCCGAACATCCGAACCGCGTTCGCCCATCCCTAGTTGGAATAAATTAACTACTGAATAAACTTTATCCTGTAGTCCATGACTCATATAATGCCCCTTGTTTTTAACGTTGTATTAACTAGATTGTAAGCTCCTTGGAGCAGGGACTGTCCTTGATGTTTATGTGTATCTGTACAGTGCTGTGTATGACTGGTAGCACTACAGAAATGTAGTAGCAGTAGTACAGAACAGCTCATTGGCAGAAAGTAAGCGTAATAGGGACAGCACCAGGTCTATCCTGAAGCTTCTTTGTGCTGCTTCCAGAAGACCATCCCATTGACAATCACCTTCTCGGGGGGTAGGGAGTGGGGTGGACTTGCCATGGATGTGACTTTGTTAGTAGATCTCTGCTCTGGTTTTGAATCTGGTTCATTTGTCTAAAATTTCAGAGAAATGACTAATCTAAAGGATAAGCATATTATAGCTCTATTACCTGAGGCGTCATATAGTAAGTTTTACCCTGGACCTTTACTATTATATTTATCAGGTTAGTGCTGACCAAGTGCAGAGTGCTGACTGAGGCCCTATTCTGCTAGGTCCCCTCCCAAAAGAGCTTACAATATAAGTATAAAATGTGAAACAATCAGAGGATAAAACAGGCAGAAGCAGCCAAAGGAAACAAAGAGACAATACAGTATAACAAACCCCATTGGACCGGGGGGAAAGCATTGTTATAGCACTATAATCTTCGAGATTGGCAATTTGTTGCAACAAATAATGAAGAAATGCCCAATTTGAATTGAACATCAATGCACTTTTCAAATGAAGATTCACTTATATTGATCAACACTTGATCCAAAGTAAAAAATGAAAAAAGTAGGAAAATGTGCAGTTTTTTCTGAACACAGAACTGTAATTACCTAGCTTTTTTCTAAAAAAATAAAAATAAAAAATGCCCAGCATAGATTGCTGTTTTATTTTTGTGCTTTTCTCAATGCATACTTTTAATCGGTGCAGGCAAAACAGTAATCGAGCCCTGTGTGGGTCCAGTATTTGGGGCATGCAATTCATTTTTGTTTTTTTAGTTACTAAAATGAATACAGCCCCATTCATTTTAGCAACTAATGTTATGAAAACAGATGAATAAGCAAATGTTTGTTGTTTGCTTTCATTCATTTTAATGTAAAAATTAAAACAGATATTTTTTTAAAAAAAACTGTACATGTGCAAATGGCCATCATGTGCACCCGTTTCCAAAATGGCACATACAGAATTGCTGCCATTTGGAAAGGGGCAGCCAGTCTGTACATGTGCAGACTGGCTGTCATTTTCCAAAATGGTGGTGATGTTTCTGACGTCATTTTGGAAAAGGACGCACGAACGAAGAATGGGCCCAGCGGCAATATTAATACTAAGCAAAAATCACTGTGCATGTGCAAAATGGCCACTGGATCATTCTGTTCATGCACACCCTTTTACAAAATGGTGCTGACAGTGACACCACCATTTTGGAAAAGAGTAGCCAGTGCACATGCGCAGTGGCCATTTTGCCCATGCACAGACAACTGCCCTTTTCCCAATTTTGGAAAAGGGCATGTATGCCTGGAATGGCCATTTAGTAATGCAGGGTGACTTTTTATAATTATTTTTTAATAATTGTTTTTTTTTTAAAAAAACCAACCCAACTCCCCCCTCCCCTGTAAACGAACAGATTTTTTTTATGAACCCCCCACCCCAAATGAATCATTTTCATGAATGAAAACTAAAACTAAGGCTGCTTGCCCATGTTATTGCATATGGAATTTCGAACCCTGACAATCATAAGAAAAAAAGCTGCATGATGCAGCTGATTACGCTTTTAATCAAGCACTCACATGCACAATGTATCATAAGATTCCCCACTGAGAGATTTCCCTACCGGGAGATTCGATGCTGTGGTAACGTGAACAAGCAGCCTAAAACAAAAATGAATGGTGTACCTTCTGCACACCCCTATTCATTATACAAGGGTCTGTCCTGCCATAGTGCTTGACTATAACACAATTATTTTAAATTGACAGAAATTGTTCTTGATTGAAGTTGGGATTGCTATAAATGGGGGTTCATTATAAGCAGGGTTTTTATGAGGCTTTGCTGTACCTGTTTATATGAAAAGGAGTGGTCATGGCATCCCAACCCCATAATCTTTATTAAGATTATTGTAGACGTCATGGCAAAGAAGAGCTTGAAGGAGGGCAGTGATGTGGCTTTCACATGGCTACAGGTAGATTTTCACATGTATAGCATAGGGTGGAAGCATGAAGATGTTTCTCAGAAAGTTTGGCAGGGTAACCAAGCTGATGCCATTCACAGAGTCATTAGACCCAATGCCCTTGGCTATGACCTAGTTGTATTTCCTAAGCTAAGCACTATCAGCCTGGGTGGATGGGAAATATCTTGCAACCAGACGTGGTGTTGATAAATCAGTAAGTGGCACTTCCCCTCCAAAATAATGTATGGGCTATTATTGTAGCAGACACAAAACATGGAGTTCTACTGTGGAGCGGTCTGTAAGTAATGCAGAAACGTCTGAAGGAGAGCTAGGTTTTAAACTGAGTAGTGGCGAACTGGGCTGCCTGGCTGCAAATGAAATAAAGGCCACTTTTACACGGACGCCACCCGGAAACACCCATCAGATGGGTAGGAGAGCATCTGTGTAAAAGTCCATGAGTGGGTGGGCGCGCATGCATTGCACAACCCACCCACCAACACCCACAGAGCAGCTGGGAGGGAGCCAGCACCCTCCGTGGGTGGAGATATTTATTTATTTTATCAAATTTTTATCCCACCCCTCCTGAAAACAGTTCAGGGCAGCTAACAATCTCAATTTAAAAAAAATAAAAATACAATAATAAAACATTTAAAAACACTAATAAAATTACAACAATTAAAACCAAGGTAGCGCTAAAATGATTAATACAATAAATAAGGGTAGAGGGAGATGGCTGGTGACGGGTGTTCAACACCTGAGCATCC
>QEPC01015351.1:3500837-3529470 GCA_003113815.1 Sphenodon punctatus | reverse complement strand
TCTAGTGGGTTATAACAGGGGCCCAGGGGGCTGGGAGCCAGGACTCCTAGATTCACTGAGAGGGAAGTGGGGGCTAGTGGGTTAGAACAGGGGGTGCTGGGAGCCAGGGCTCCTGGTTTCTCAGGGAGGGGAGTGGGGGATAGTGGGTTAGTACAGGGGGGACTGTGTGTGTAAAAATGGAGGTTTGGAAATCCTGAGAGAGATGTCACTGCAAGTCATGTGATTTCAGTTGTGTTCAAAATGCTGGAAATGAGATGTGTGTGGTAAACTTGGACTCAGGCTGTGACTGGGATGCTTTACAAGGATGGGTCCCTGTGTTTTGGGTTTATAAATTATTTATTTTAAGCTTGATGTGCATGCAGACTGTGTTTTCTTCCATCTGATGTTAACCCTGGAAACTCCTTGCTGCTAGGTTATGCCAGTGTTTTGCCAGTGTTTTGGGTGTTTCCCTGTGTTTTCAGTTTATAAATTATTTATTTTAATCTTGATGTGCATGTAGACTGTATTTTCTTCCATCCGATGTTAACCCTGGAAACTCTTTGCTGCTGGGTTATGCCATGTCACTGACCTACCGTCCCCCTGGCTTCACCTACCATCCCCCTGGCTCTGCCTACCACCCGCTGGCTCCTCCCCTAGGCCTGCCGTCCTTACTGCCCCAGAGCCCCTCCATCCATATCAAGCACCAGGAGCGGCTGGTGGGTTTTGATGTTGATCTCACATGTTTTAAATTCACCCCCTTCCCCAAATAAAGTAATTAATCCAGACTCAAATCTTCTATAGACAAACCCTTAAATGGTGTAATCGCCTAGAAACCTATACCTATTTTACATAAATTACTTTGTAACAATTATGAATGATAAAGTTATATTAATTTGCATAGACACACAGATAAATTATTTTGCCTGAGTTGGTGTGTTTTTTGTTTATAAAATAAAAGAAATACTGTCCATTTTAAAGAAACCAAATAAAAAAAAATAGTTGTAATTAATATTAAAATATGCTCCATGCATTGTTCCAGTAGTGCAAATTGATTTGGAAGTTGTCAGTAAAGAATTTAAAAAATGTAACAGGTAAATAGAATGCAGCAAAAGCCATTACTAAATAGTGGAGCTCAGTTTGCTTACACCCATGAGTCAATGACCTGGCCCCCTATATCTGAAAGATCTCCTCCTCCCATATATTCCATTGTGATCCCAGAAGTCAGCCAAGAACACTTTCTTGTAAGTACCATCAGGACTTCAAGTCTGAATTGTAAGGATGTTCAGAGAGGCATTGCACCTGGCTGTTCTGCCGGGCCTTTGATGAAGGAGACGGGTGATGGGTGGGAGGTTGGGTAAGGGTTGGGTTTTTTCTTCTCTGCCTGGATTATTTTAATGTTTTATGTTTAATCATTGTATGCATTTTATTTTAAGATGTTGTTAGCCACCCCGAGAAGTGTAAGCCGGAGGGAGCGGCATAAAAATGTGGAAAATTAATTAATTAAAAAAATAACAATTCCAGGGTGCCTGGTACAGTCCCCTATAATGTGCACCTTCCAGAAGACACCTGGATTTCAAGAAAGCATTTGATAAGGTCCCTCATGAGAGACTCTTGAGAAAGTTTAAAAAGTCATGGAATAGGAGGTAGTGTCTTACTATGGATCAGAAACTGGTTAAAAGATAGAAAGCTAAAGCCACCAGATCAACGCTCCCTAAGGCAAGCCAGGCTAGAACCTCCAAGCCACATGACCTCATACACAGCGATGTGTGCGGCCCCATGAAAGTACCCACACCTGGAGAGAAAAGCTTCATAGCGACTTTCATAGATGATTACTCAAGATACACAATCACATATGTCATAAAGAATAAGGATGAAGTACTGGAAAAATTACAGGACTATGTGACCATGATAAGCAACAGATTCAACGCAAGCCACTCGCACTCCGAACCGACAACAAAGGTGAATACACAGGAAAGAGAGTTGAAGACTTCCTGAGAGTCCATGGGATAGAGCACCAAAAGACAGTGCCATAGATGCGTGAGCAAAATGGGGTAGCTGAAAGAAAGAACAGAACTTTAACTGAAATTATCAGGTGCATGTTGACAGATTCCTGACTGCCAGAAAAATATTGGGCGAGGCAGTAGTTACGGTGACATATCTACAAAACCGACTCTACTCAAGAACAGTGACGAAAACCCCATATGAACTCTGGTACGGAGAGAAACCTAGTGTGGGACACATCAAAGTATTTGAATGTAAGGCATACGTATACATTCCAGAAGAGAAACGCACCAAACTATAAAACCTAGCTGTGGAATGGATTCTTGTTGGATACAGCTCAAAATGAAAGCAAGGCAACAACCAACACCAGTACCACCATTGCACAATCTCAGTCAATCACTCTCTGCCTACTGATTCACCCTCCAATTCTGCATTCCATTGACCAAGGAAGACTACAAAGTCTTCATCTCTCTATGAGGGGAGCAAAAGGTCCAATATGCCTGGGTGAAGTGCTACAGGAACAAGGCGATTTTCCAGGAGGTCTCACCCCAAATGGAGCAGCAGGACTACACCTGAGATAGGAACCTGTTCTGGCAGCGGGACAAGAACTTGAGTCATGGATATGAAGATATCTGGAACAACAACTTCACCTCTGGCCATTGTAGGCAAACATCCTGCTCCCCTTCCTGGAGATATTCAGGAAGATATGGACTCGCTTAACTTCGCTCCATGGAATAAATACTGGGTCACTGGATTGAGTTCTCTCTATATTGAAGATTCCCAGACAAAGAATTGTCTTTACATATTTGAGAACTCAGGTAATGGATACAGAGGTCAGTGGCAGTCCCTCCCCCAGGGTGTTGGGGCAGATGCCCCCCAATCCCCTCAGGGGTCCCCCCATGCTTGCTGGGGAGCCAGAATTTGCTCCTCGGCTGATCCAGTGGCAGCGATGTCCGTTTCCCTGCTTGTCTGAAGCATTTGTTTACATTTTAACTCTCCTCCTAGAGAGCGATGAGTCATATGCAAACAAAGCCTGAAGGGAAAGAACTCTGTAAGGGGGAGGGGACAAACATCCCCCTCCTGCTGTGGCTCCCCCTCCCTTTAGCTTTCCACTCACTGGCCAGAGAGCTAAAGGGAGATGGGAACTTAGAGAATCTTCCCAAGCCTCCAGGAAGCATGTGCTGGGCATCGGCCCAGAAAAGCACTGCTTTCTGGGGGATGGGGGAGGGAGTGGGGAAGGTGCCATGTGCTCCTTGGCTGGGTTCCTATGGAGAAATCCAGCTAATCAGCAAGACATAGGGGGCATGTCAGGGCGCCTTTTCTAAATGCTTTGACCACCTCATAGCTCCTTTTTCTCCCCCTGGCCCCTCCTCTACCAGAGTGGAAGGTGGGAGGGAAAAGAGCTCACTCTTCCTTGATCCTTCCTCCTTAAGTTCACTGGAGGGGAGGGGGAAGAGAGAGAGAGAGAGAGAGAGAGAGAGAGAGAGAGAGAGAGCGCTCCCCTCTGTTTTTTTGTTTTTTTTTACAAGAGGGGCGATGCCAAACAAGAGGGGACTTCTTTGGAGTCCCTGGTCTCCTTGTTTGGAAGAAAGAACAACAGAAGGTGATTAGCAGAATCCGACAAGAGTGATCAGGAGGTCTCATCCTTTCAAAAATCTGATAAGTTTTGAAAAATCAAATCCCATTCCCTGATCTCCTGTACATTGTCCGTTTGCTTGTGCTTTCTTTTGTCCTCTTCAATCCCTCCCTACCCACATGAATTACAGGCAGGGGTAATTACTAATTTTGTGAGCCCAGTTGGAAGGTCTGTGTTGCCTCGCCTCCTATGCTTTAAAATATTTTCTTGGCCCTTGTTGTTTTAGTTTTTCACCCTGTGTGAGCCCCTGTCACTCTAATTGTCTGCTCCCTGTTTTGAGGGACTTTTTTGAGGGGGATGGATGGAAAGGTTTCTAATCTTTGCTGGAATGTTTACTGCATTTAAAATGGCCCCTTTTCCAGTACCAGTTTCAAGTCTTTTCTGCTGCAAGAAGGCCAACATGCTGCATGTTGGTTCACTAACTAGTCTTTGCATAAATGTTTGTTCCCTTTCTGATAAGTTTAGTTTGCAACAGAACTGCATAGCATGTTCTGGGGGACAAGAAGAATTTCATGCTGCTGCTTTTGTGGTGTTCAAAAGACAACATAATGTTGTTGAATTGAGATGGTTTGCTTCGCTTTCTCTGTGCATGGGTGGGGTGTGCACATGACTGCACATGCACCCCCACTCATCTACACCCATGAAGCAACCACCATTTCGCCCAGTTGCTCCATGCAAGGGAAAGAGATGGGGGATGAGTGTGGATGCGTGTTAGGTGGGCACACGCAGGCACCCCCAGTCACTGTGGGTGCGTGTGCTGTATCGTTCACATGGGGCTCCCCCACCCATGAACACTTGGAAATCTGCGTGTTCATGGGTGGGAGAGGCCCGTGTAAAAAGGGCCACATTCTCACAACTCTCTTACTTATACTATCTTAGTTAGGAATTTAGAATGTAAAGCAAAATCTATATTATCTTGGAAAAGCTGTAAATATGGTACTGAGATGATTATAGCTGCTATTTCACTAACACTTCTAAATGAAGTTATTGCTAAAAAGAATACTATCTTTAAACCCCCACCCCATAACCAGTTCATTTGTGCCCCCAATAAAATTAATTCACACTGCCCCGGGGGCGCACATGAACTGGTTATGGGGGCAGCAACTGTGTAGCATGTTCTGAGGGACAAGTGGAACTTCATGCTTCTGCTTTTGTGGTGTGCTAAAGACTTAACATAATATTGTTTATTTATTTATTTATTTATATTGATATGCCGCCCCCCCATGCCTATGGCATCTCAGGGCGGCTTCCAACATAGTATAAAAACAATTTAAAAACGTAAAACAAAATCTACAATATAATAAATAAAACAATTTAAAACACCCCCCACAAAAATTAACCTCCCCATCCTCCCCTCCGAAGGCCTGGGCGAACAGCCAAGTCTTACAGATGTGTCGAAAGGCCAACAGGCCCCGGGCCAGGCGATCCTCCTCTGGGAGGGAGTTCCACAACCGCGGCCCGGCCACTGAGAGTGCCCTCTCCATTGTGCTCCCCGTCTTACATGGGGGACCTCCAGAAAGGTGCCCCCGGTGGACCGAAGAGATCGGTCTGAGGCACGGAGGGTGGGGCGGTCCCCGAGATCTTAGGGGTTGCTTGAGATGGTTTGCTTTACTTGCTCTGTGTTTGTATGTGCTGCCTCTCCTCCTATTATTTAAAATATTTTCTTGGCAGTTGCTTTTTTTCACCCTGTGTGAGACCCTGTCATCCTAATTGTCTGCTTTCTGTTTTTTTTTTTTTTTGGGGGGAGGGGTTTCTAATGTTATGTGGGGCCCAGGGTGGGGGAGAAACATGGAGGAGAAACCAGCGGGCCTAGGAGAACTCCCCTCCACCCATTCCCAACCCCAGCCATTTCACGAGCACTTACCCCATTCATCACTGTGGCATCGGCATCCTAGGCCCCACACTGGAACCTCTCGCCGGCTCCCTGCATCAGGCTCCTGTGGTGGCAGGCACAGCAGTGGCAAATTAAAACTGCCACCACACTGCCTGCTACCACCGGATGTTGCATGGGAGTGTGGGAGAGGTGGGGCATCTGCCTCTCCCTCACTTCGTGGGTGCCCCCCCTCCTCTGCCTGTCTGTCTTGGCCAGGGGGAGGGAGAAAGAAGCAGAGGCCCCATCTCTCCCACATTCCCTCTGGATGAAACTAACAGGCAGCGGGGGGGGCACCCATGGAATGAGGGACAGGTGGGGCCTCTGCCACTCCCACTGGCTCCTTCCGCTGGTGTTGCCTGTCAGCTGGAGTCGAACTCGGCTAGGGGGGCCCTGCGCTCGGGGTCCCCGACAGGCTGGGAGCTGGGGACCCGGAGTGCAGCCGCCCCCCCAGGAACAGGGCCCAAGGCAACCACCCCAAACCGCCCCGCAGTAAGGTCAGCCCTGAGGTGCATTAATTTAGAGGTCAAACTACTTTCCCCAGTAAGCTCTGAGAAGAGTTAGGTGCTAAACTTCAGGGGCCAAGTTGCTGCCGCCAGCAAACTCCAGGAAGAGCGAGGTGATAAAAAGTAGAAAGTTGGGGATTTGTCATTATGAAATCTGCTTAGATGACAGGACATTTTTACACCCACATTACAGTTCTGGATTTTTCAATCTTCTGGGTTCACAAGTCCACAGGTAAGTTCTGGATTCATTTTTTACACACACACTGCCCTGAGGCAGTTCCTGGTAGGGATGTGCGAACAGAATGTGGTTCGGATGTTCAGTCATTCAATTTGAAACCCGAGTTTGGGTTTGGTTGTTCAGTTCAGCGGAGTTTGGTTCAGCAGAACCTGGCTGAACATTAGAAAATAGCGCTATCAATACCGATACCAAATTCAAAGATTTTTTTCCGGTATCAGTATCATTTGGCCCTGAATCAACCCCTGGTCTCCACCCCTAGTGCCAGGAAGTCTGCTCCTCAGCTGCCTCCACCTTACAGTCACGTTTTTCCCACCCAAAATCATGTTTTTCCCACCCCCGAACTCATCCAAACTCACCAGAACATGACCGAACTGTTTGGCCGTTTTCAAGTTCGGTTCAGACGTCCAAACAGACAGAGTTCGGTCTGAACTCCGAACATCCGAACCATATTCACACATCCCTAGTTCCTGGATGCACTCTTCACACAAACACTGCCCTGAGGCAGCCAAAGTAAACACAGCTGTAGACATGACAGGCTGCCATGGAAACTAAGTGATCACAGCTGCCTGGAGTAAAGCAGTTAACCAGGAGAACATTTTACATACACAAGTTCTGAGAGATGTTATATGCAGAAGTTGAAAGATCCGGATGTTTAAGATCTGGGTGAGTGATTTAGACACACAGAAACTTCAGGATGTAACAGCAAACATCCAGGAGAAATGTGTGTGTAAAAACACCCTTTATCTTTGTAAATTTTGTGTAGTTTTATTTCTCTTTTGATCATAATTGACGAGGCATGTTGGATTAGGGCTCGTAATGCTTTAAGGAATGTATTCATGCTGTGTTTTCCTTTTTTAAAAAAGATAGCAATTTATTACCAAAAATTAATTGCTGGATGAATTTGGTACAGATTCCTCTATTCTGGGCTCAATGTTTTATTATTATTTTATGTCATTTTTGTTATTTTGTATATGTACTTATTTTTTAAGTTAATATGAATTGATATGGCATTGGCTGAATTAATACATTTATTATCTATTATCTATAAACTCAGTCCTTGGTTTTCCTTGGAAAACACCGGGGACTGAGGTACTTGACTAGATTTCCTGAGTTCTGAAGTTTTGAGGAATGTCTGGGCCTCAGAAAAACCTTGGCTGAGTACAGGGAAGAGTGCCAGAGGCCGGCAGTAGGCCTCTGCTCCCCCTTCCCTGGCCCCTGTTATCCAGGAAAACAATAGGCCAGCAGGGGTCAGGGAAGGGGGGCATAGTGGGGGCCCAGGAGTGGGGTGCGTAAGTGGGTGGGAGCCTAGCGGGGACTGAGGAGTAGAGTACTCACTCTCCAGAGGGGCTCCGGTGATGTGTGGCTTCCTTTGGACTGTGTAAGTTTGTTGCTGGAGGTAGAGAAGTGACCAGTGCCAAAGCAGAAGTTGCCTCTGCAGTTGGTGCACCCCTGTATCTTGGACAGAGATAGAGTGAGAGACTTTCTGTACCTTGATATCACATCACGCCAATGACCGAAATAGACTTGGATCTGTTGGATCACTTACAGGTTCTGCTTAGCAGTGGAAAGGATGGCCTGGAATGCGATAGTGAACACAAGGAAGTTCTCAGCATGGCTCCAGTTCTCCAGCATGGCTCTCCATGGCTGCAGTTCTAGCTTTTGTGAACTCTGCTAACCATGCGCCAAATATTTTCAACAGAATCAAGAGCTGGGCTGAAACAGATGGGTTTGACTGTGCACCGCATGCGAACTGCAATTGACTGATTTTGGTCATGTTGTCCTAGGGGAATGGCAGCGCAACATGTGTGAGCTCTTACTGGCTGCTGTTATTCATGTGGCATTACATTCTGGCTATTGGGCAAAAAACATTTCACAAAGCTTTTGCTATGTGTGTTGATGCACCTGCACTGTTAATCCAGGTGACAATTAAAATGCATAGACATTTCTGTTACAACCATGTCAGTGCACAAGCCAACTTATCTATGAAATATTTCAGATTTTATCTCCATGGAAGTATGCCATTGTTTCATTGGGGAGGGGGGAACCACTGCCTGTAAAGTGATGGAAGCAGGTGGAGGAATCTGCAAGTCTCTGAAGGTCACTGTTCTTGTAAGGTATGTGGGAACAGGATGGGGATGCTATTACACATTTGTTGAAAGTTACTTGTAATTTCTTATCTTTGAGAACTGGGAGTTGTTGCTTGATTGCCATGCAAAGCAAAATGGATTTTAAATGTGGGTGCTGTGGCCAGTCAGGGTCCCCTGGGCTGAGAAATTGGGCGGTCGGGGAAGGGTCATGGATACACTGGCCTTTGATGACATTTGGACGAGGCCAGATGTGCAGAGAGAACTGGCAGACCCATCCTCCAAGTCTGCCTATGCACTCATAGGGTGGCACGTGCGTATAATGGGGTTCTATGTATGCATAGTTGAGTACAGACAACGTACAACCATGCTGAAGTTCCAAGTTCTGCAGAATGCAACAGTGTGATCACTAGATGAAGTGAAAGAGTGGGATCCAAAGAAGAGTGAGTGTTTCCTTGAGGTTTGTGCAGTGCCAGAAATAAGTCTGTCAATAATGGGGGCTAGACCTTCTTTTCCATTGTTTCTCATCACTGCCCTGAAGACAGAAAGAGGATACCCGAGGAGCCACTGGGATTGGCTTAATCAGGTAAAAAAGACGAATATCTTCTGGCAAGCTATTGCTTTAGAGTACAGGAAATGTGAACTGACTGAAGGGGACCTTGTTATCCGAAGTTTGAACACTCAAAAAAGTGCAGGAAGCCCTCACAAGTCAGGATTTTTTCCACCCACACTGTATGGTAATTCAGAAGATGATAGAGAGGGGATATAAATGGCTCATGTTTGACTGAGATTTTTAAGCAAACCGAGAGGGATTTCCAACACTGTGGCATGTGAGACCCTAATAAAACTGTGTGCTGCTTCCTGCCAGTGCATTACTGTGAGCTGTGAATGCAAGAAACTGGATGGCAGTATTGAAAGACTGATTGCTTTTGATTTCATTTTTTCTTCCTTTTTTACTTTTCACTTATAGGCTCTCAATAAAATATGCAATTTGGTACTTAAACTCTGCATTATGTGCAAAGCAACTGGTAAATTTCGCTCACCAAGTGCTGGCAAGTCTAAACCCAAGTACGGACCATTGGGAGAAGGTGGGAATAGTAGATGCTTGACTACTCTCTGGAATAATAGTAGCCTGGAAGAAAGAAACAGCTGAGGTGGCTTCTTGTTCATATGGTTTATGAATAATCATGACAGTGGGAAATATACTGAAAAAGAGGGGATTGGAGGTGGGTGGAGCGGGATGGGGAAGGATGCCTGCTCGTGTATTAGACTGGACACACTAAAACCTGTGAGTGAGGGCTGCATGGGGACTGCAAAATGCACATAAAATACATGCAAGGAGCTGCCCATTTATTAGGCTCTACACACTAAACATGCAAGTGTGGGCTGCAAGGAACAAGCCCAGACTCCAGCAGGCTAACCTCTCATTTGCTAACATGCAAGATCATGGAGCTCCCTTGTCCTTGAGTGCATGCCCACATCTTTGGTCCTGTCCCCTTAGCTCACTCTTTCAGTGATTTGAGAGTAGGAACTGGATCCAAAGGCCAGATCCTTGGGGTGTGCATGTCGTTTTTGTTATTACAATAACGATAACAAAAACTGTTTTAGTTTTGAAGGGTGAAGGGTAGGGTTGGGGGGGAGGGTTTTTTTATGATGTTTTAAATTTTTTAAGTGTTTTTATATGTTGTTTTTATGGTTTGGTTAGTCTCTCTGAGCCACTGAGGTGGGGAAAGCGGGATAAAAAGCTGTTAAATAAATAAATAAAATAAATAGCCTTCATTGTATTACCAATACCTTTCCTTCCTCATACCGTACAGTTTACCTTCTCCCTTTTCCTACTCTCTCTCCCCTGATAGATAGGTAGTATAGTATACCTCCTAACAAATAGGTAGTAGATAGGTAGATAGATAGGTAGCTACCTATCTATCTATAGGTAGTAGCTAGATAGGTAGATAGGTAGTATAGATTAGATATATTATATATTTATTTATTTATTTATTTTAGAAATTTTTTACCCTACCCATCCTGCCATAGGCAGCTATGGGCAGCTTACAGCCAACAAGAAAAACACTTAAAATTCTCAAAGCAAGGAGGAATTAAAACATCCGTAACCACCCACCACCCTAACCCATTCCCCCCACTCTCCCCATCAGAAGCCAGACAGAACAGCCACGTTTTATAACAGTGATGAAAAAAGGGGAAATCCAGAGCAAACAGGGCCTCCACCAGTAGGGAGTTCCACAGCCATGGAGCAACCACTGAGAAGGGCCTCTCCATCATATCCCCCTGGCAAACTCAGGGAATCTTAAGGAGAGCACCCCCCCAATGACCGCAGGAGCCAATTCAGGACCCAGGGGTTGAGGCGGTCCCGCAAATAGGTCAGGCCAAAGCCATTTAGGACTTTATGGGCCAATACCAACTCCTTGAATTGGGCCCAGAAGACTATAGGCAGCCAGTGCAGAGACCGAAAAACTGGTGTAATATGTTTCCGGCGGTCCAATCCCACCAGGAGATGGGCCGCCATGTTCTGCACCAATGGCAGTCTCTGAACCATCACCATGGGTAGTCCCACACAGAGCACGTTACAGTAATCTAGTCTAGAGGTTATGAAAGCATAGATGACAGTGGCCAGGTCAGAGTCTGAAACATACAGCTGAAGCCGATGCACTAGATGTAATTGGCGAAAGGCACTCCTTGCCACAGACACCATCTGAGCATCCAAGTGGAACTGCGAGACAAGGAGCACCCCCAGACTCTGTAACTGGGGAACCAGTAGAGGACAAACCCCATTAATTATGGGGGCCGTCCCCCCAAACTGCCTTACCCACCAGCATCACCTCTGTCTTATCAGCATTCAGCTTTAGTTGATTCGCCTTCATCCAATCCCCCACAGCTGTCAGACACCCAGTAAGCACCGAGACTGCCGGGTCTGGGTCTGATGAAAAGGAGAAGTAAAGCTGGGTATCGTCAGCATATTGATGACATCACACACCAAACCTCCTGACCACATCACCAAGCGGCTGCATACACATGTTGAACAGGAGAAGGGACAGAACAGAACCCTGTGGGACTCCACACGAGAGGTCTTAGGATGATGAAAACTAATCCCCAAGCACCACTCGCTGAGTTCTTCCGGTCAGGAAGGAGCGAAACCAGTCCAGGGCTTTACCGCCCATCCCCACCCTGTCCCGCAGGCACATCACCAACATCTCATGGTCAACCGTATCAAAAGCCGCCAACAGATCTAATAGAATCAGCAAGGCCAAATGACCCTGATCTAATTCCCGGCGCAGGTCATCGACCAACGCCACAAATGCATTCTCGGTGCCATAACCCAGGCGAAATCCTGACTGCAAGGGATCAAGAAAACCGACAGGATCCAGATGCTCCTGCAACTGCCAGACCACCACCCGCTCAATAACCTTCCTTAAAAAGGGAAGATTAGAGACCAGCCAATAGCTGGCAAGGGAGTCAATGTCAAGCACTGATTTCTTGAGCAGGGACCATACCACTGCCTGCTTAAGGCAACCCAGCACCCTGCCCTCCCTAAGGGAGGCATTGAACACCCCTGCCAGCAATGGCCCCATCGTCTCCTGGCAGGCCTTAACCAGGCAGGGTGGGCAAGGGTCCAGTTCACAATAGGTAACCCTAACAGCCCCAAGACCATCCTCCGCATTGGTAGGGGTCACTGACTGAAACTGATCCCACAAACATGGACAAGGCGAGGCTTCCATATCCTCAAATTTCCCTACTGCAAGAAATGTGGTATCAAAACTGAGCAATTTTATCTGCAAAATAATCCACAAACATGTCACAACGGGCAGCAGATGACTCCACTCCAAGGTGACAAACAGATGATAGGTTAGAATAGTTGTATAGATAATTGATTAGATAATAGTTTTCCTTTTCCCTTCCCATCTCCCTTAGATAAATATTAATTGTGTACATATATAGAGAGATTAGATATTATATAGGTATTTATTTATTATTAGACTTTATATGCCACCCCCTCCTGCTACAAGCACCTCGGGGCGCCTAACAACATTTTAAAACACATAACTAAAATACAACCTATTAAGTGTAGTTAGCAAGCTGTACGCAAAAGTGTTTCTAGTAAGACTAATTTCTTGGATCAAAGAGGAAGACATATTATATCCCGAGCAAGCTGGTTTCCAGCTTTGTCGCTCAACATCTGAACACTGTCTTATGCTGTGCCATATGATAGAGAAATATAGAACAAGGAACCATCGCTTTTTTGTGGCTTTTCTTGAACTGCGTGCAGCCTTCAACATGATTAACCGGCAGCTGCTCTGGGATAAACTCAGGGACAACACACTAGATCGGAGGCTCTTGTTAATTCAAAAATTACATCAGAACACTTCCCTGAAAATTCGGGTGGACAGGGAAAGTCATTTATCTGGTTTGGTAAATACAAATGTGGGGGTTAGGCAGGGCTGTGTCCTTGCCCCCACTTTGTTTAATTTATTCATTAATGATCTGATACCAGTTATGGCAAATCCCTCATTCCACACTCCTAAATTGGCAGCTAGAGCAGTGGGTTGTTTACTGTTTGCCGACGACCTAGCCCTGGTTTCTCAAACCAGGGTTGGGCTTAGGAGGCAACTTAAAGAATTTACCTCCTATTGTCAGGTTAACAACTTAGAAATTAATTATGAAAAATCTAAGGTGGTGGTGAGGGGAAAGAAATCCAGCAGGTTGCCCAGTTTAGGTACCTGGGGTTGCTATTCCAGGCATCAGGCAAATGGACAACCCATGTCCAGAGGGCAATGGACTCTGCCAGACCAACAATTAAAGCTATAACCAAATACTTTTGCAATTCAGGCAGGTTGGCGGTAGTACCTGCCTTGCAGGTTTGCAATGCAAAAATTTGTTCCAAACTTTTATATGGGGCTGAACTATGGAAGCCACTCACTAAGGCCAGCCTGGGAGCTCTCCAGTTCCACTTCTTCCAAAAATTATTACATATTCCCCCTGCTACCCCAGCAGCAGCGGTCCATCTACAGGAGGGGCAAATGAGTTGGGACGTACTGGGTTGGGAAGCAGCATTTAAACTATGGTTTAGGATATTTAATGGTGTTCAGATGGGCCTATTGCCCTTTTATTGTGATGACAAGTTTAAGGACTCATGGGTCTTTTCCTTGATTAAGTTCCAGAGCCATCTAGGTTTTTCTGTGGAGGCTTTGCAAAACCAGCCCTTCGAACTGACTAGAAATACTGTTTTGACAAGACTCAGGGATGCATTCAGACAAACTGACATAGCATCAGTGAGGCAGACATTACATTTAAGAGAGTACATAGATTATCTACCTGCTCTGGGCGAGATTGCCTATTACTTGAAAGCAAAGACTACTGCACATGGGAGACACCTGTTGATGTGCGCTCGGATGAATGCTCTCCCATCAACTGTTCTTCAGGGCCGCATGTCGGAGATAAATTTTGAGGACAGATTATGTCCATTTGATTACCTAGAAGTTGAATCTGTCCAGCATATTTTCTTTGCCTGCCCTATGTATAATTCTATTAGAACTCAATATCTCTCTTCCCTACTGGTGGAATACCCGGGAAGGACCTTTTTGAATCTGCTTTGGCATGCTCTAAATGTCCCTGAGTTCATGCAGGACACTATACATTTTTTAATACAGGTGTTTCTTATTAGAACTAGGTTCATGAAATCTAGAACCTTGGAGGACCCACCGGAGGATAATCATGACACATAAGTAAGGATCCTATGGTTCTACCTTGTCAAGTACTGTGGTATTGGGTAATGGATATATGAGATTCTTGTAAATTTTTGTAGGGTATAAACTAATTCTATTGTTAATTGTTTTGTAAAAATATTTGGTTTTATATATCCAGTATGGATATTTTTCATGGATTATTGAATCTTGTTTAATGTTGTTTTATTTTGTATACTGCGTATGTTGCTTTTTGACTGCTATGGCCTATGGTCACATCTAACTAACTAACTAACTAACTAACTAACTAACTAACTAACAATTAAAACAACCTAAAACCCTCAAATTAAAATAACCCATACCCAAGCCCGCCCTAACCCAACCCAACTCCATGCCCACTACCCATATCCCCCATCCCTACCCACTCCTGCCCCTTCCCCAAAGGCCTGGATGAACAGCCAGGTCTTACAGGCCCGGCAGAAGGCCAGCAAAATTGGGACCAGTTAAGCTTCCTCTGGGAGGGAGTTCCACAGCTGTGGTGCAACCACCTAGAACACCCTCTCCATTGTGGCCACCTGGCTAACCCTAGGGACCTCCAAGAAGGTGCCCCTGGAGGACCACAAGGATCGGCCCAGGACCCGAGGTGTGAGACAGTCTCTCAGATTGGAGGGGCCCAAGCCATATAGGGCTTTAAAGGTTTAAACCAGCACCTTGAATCGGGCTCGGAATGCTATAGGCAACCAGTGCAGAGCTCGGAGCACTGGTGTTATGTGCTCCCTACAGCCCATCCCTGTCAGAAGATGGGCCGCTGCATTCTGCAATAGGGATGTGTGAACGCGGTTTGGATGTTCGGAGTTCAGACCGAACTCAGTCTGTTCAGACGTCTGAATTGAACGTCCGAACCGAACTCAAAAATGGCCTAACAGTTAGGTCATGTTCAGGTGAGTTTGGATGAGTTTGGGGGGAGGGAAAACATGACTTCAGGCGAGAAAAACATGACTGGAAGGGGGAGGCAGCTGAGAAGCAGACTTCCTGGCACCAGGGCTGGAGACCAGGGGTTGTTTCAGGTCCAAATGATACTGATACAGTGTGACGGGGTTAAGGACAGGGGGACCCACAGACCCAGCAATCCCCACACGTACTATCCACACTCAGCGAGAACTCCCGGGCACACTAGGGATGGGCGAACGGGGTTCGGCAGTTTAGAGTTCAGCCCGAACTCGGCCTGTTCGGATGACCGAACACGAACATGAACACATACATGAGCATGAACACGAACGTGAACATGAACACGAATACACCGAACAAACCAAACAACGAACGGCGAAATGGCCAAACAGTTCGGTCAGTTCGGATCGCGTTCGGATGAGTTCGGGTGGCAAAAAAAGGTTCACTGGAAGGTCAAACATGACAGGGAGGTGTCAGTCACTGAGGAGCAGACTTCCAGGCACCAGGGGTGGAGAGGCTTGCAAGAAACGAAACTAATTATCTGCCTCCCCCCTTCCCAACACCTTCTGAGCTAGTCACTGTTCCTGAACAGCAGGCGTTGAGTAGGATTTTTAGATTGCTTTAAGTTTCATTTCAGTTTTGTAATGAAATGAAACTTAAACCATAAACTGAAACCTTGTGTTATGCACTGTACAGACTCATTGAGTATGTAATGTATGTATTTCACTACAGACTCCTCTTCTGTTTGTGATTCCCCCCCAGGATGTGTATATATATGTATAGATAGATAGATAGATAGATGGGAGAGAGTTGTAGGAGTTAGCTTAGTGATAGAGATAGCATTAGTGATTTAGTTTTAGTGTTTGTAGGAGTAGGTCTGTGTACTTATTAGATAATCCATTTAGTTCATAGCATTTAGAATAGTTAATAGCAATTAGATTTAGCGTAGATAGATAGATATAATATTAGATAAAAAAATAACTAAAAAACCCCATATAAAAACAAAAAAACCAAATAAAAAACAAAAGAAAACCATATAAAACCCAATAAAAAACCAAAAAAACATATAAAAAACAAAATAACACCTATAACAACATTTCGCAAACAGCCAAACGGCCGAACCGAAAAGCCGAACGGCCTAATCGAATGGCCTGTTTGGTCGACCGAACCGAACATCCGAACCCAAACTCGGCAAACTAATGGAACTGCCGAACCGAACTGCCGAACCGAATGCAGCCGAACCGAACTGTTGAACCGAACGGACAAACTGAACGCAGCCGAACCGAGCGGCCAAACCCGAACCACGATCTGTTCGCCGATCCCTAGTGCACACGCAGTTGCCGGTGTGAAAAAAGACACCTCAGGTTGTAGGGTGGCCTATATGTTCTTACAAGGATGGGGCCATGTCATCACAGGGGTATGGCACTCAGCAAGCAGCATGCGCAGCCTTCCTCACACCCACGGGGGGTGTATTCCCTGCTCGCACCACTTTCTCCCCCACGTGTTCTGTGTCAGGGTCATTACACCATGTGCCCAAGGTTTTGGTGTTAGGGATGGAGGAAGCACCCGGGGAAGGGGCACAGGGATCGGAGGGAGAAGGACCTATGCCCAGGTTTAGGGAAGGGAGAGGAAGGGATGGGGAAATCCATGAGACAGCTGGATTTCCCCATCCATGAGTGCACTACTCACCAGCTCTCTCTCGCTCTCTCTCTACCACCACTTCACCCCTCTCACGCACACAAGCACTCACCTTTCACTCTTCTTTCAGGCCTCCAATCACACTCTCAATATGGTCTAGGACTTCACTCCAAATAACACTCCAAACTGCTGCGGCCAGCCTCACAGGTTCACTGATCACCGGCAATGGAAGTCTTGGGCGTTCCCCTTAAATCCCCCTAGTTCTGCCCCCTCCGCGTGCCTGCAAGCGTGCAGAGCGATGCAACCCTAGTCCTGGCTCCTCCCTCTGCCTCCGTGATGGTGTCGGGGGTGCCGCCGTCGCCTGCACCGGAGTCTCAGTGTGTGAGGAGGGGGATACCTCCTTCACGTTTTCTGGGGTACTTGTTCACTCTCCTTCTTACTACTCAGGGGGATGGTTGTCGGGTTGTGTCTGAGGGGGATCCCAACCAGGGAGTCCTGCCTCCTTCCAGCCCTATGGATGCACCAGCGTGTGCCTCTCCCTTGTCCCCGCGCCCAACCCATGACAGCACACATGCCCCAGGGCCACCGCCTCCGTTGGAGGCGGAGAGGTCCCAGACGGGATGGGTGACACCGATGGAAATAACGCACCAATCGGGGTGGACGTATTGCTGAAGCAGGTTCCCAGGAGCGGTCGGCAACCCCATAACCCTTCCAATCAACTAAGTAATATAAGATCCCCCAGGACACCTTAGAATCTAAGAGGGCACGAGCTTCGTATTCAGGAGTCCCCTGAATGTCATATATGGGGCCTGGGGGGCATGTATCCAGGAACAAGGGAAAGAAATGGGGCTTTAAAAGGGACACATGGAACACAGGGTGAATGTGAAGGGAAGGGGGGGAGAGCTAGTCGGTATACTACAGGATTTACCTGTTCCTGGATTGGGAACGGTCCCATGTAATGATTATCCAATTTCGCAGAGGGATGAAGCGAGGGGTAGTGCCTCCTATCCACCCATATGAAGTCCCCTACCTGATACTGCAGCGCAGGCAAGCGTTTTCAATCTGCATGTTGCTTATATTGGAGTTGAGCATGTCGTAGCATAGTAAGGGCATGTGTGTGACACCACTGGAGCTGCTGTACAAGAGCTCCAGCTGCTGGTACCTCTACTGGAGGCTCGTCCGGTAGGGTCAACCTGGGGTGGAAACCATAAGAAACATAGAATGGTGAGGTTCCCAGCGCGGCATGTGGTGTATTATTAAATTCAAATTCGGTTAGGGGAAGGTATGTAACCCAATCATCTTGGAGATAGTCCACGTAGCAACGAAGATATTGCTTTAGGGTTTGATTTGCTCTTTCCACCTGTCCATTGGCTTGGGGTCGGTAGGCGGTGGTCAGGTGTACTTGTACTCCCACTGCCTTGAATAACGCCCGCCAAAAACGGGCAATGAACTGGGAGCCTCTGTCAGAGGTAATAGTAATGGGAAGTCCATGAAGCTTTACCACATTCTGTAAGAAGTGCTGGGCTGTTTGTTGCGCCATTGGCAGTCCCTTGTAGGGGATAATATTTTCGTGAACTGATCGATCAAGGAAAAGATGGTGGTGTAGCCATGAGATACAGGGAGCTCCACAATGAAGTCTATGTTAAGCTTTTGCCATGGGCCACGAGGTAAGGGCGTTAGTTGCAGGAGGCCTAGCGGTCGTCTTCGCAGAACCTTGGTGCGGCTGCACGTGTGACAGCCTTGTACATATCGCACTACATCTTGCTTCATGGTGGGCCACCAAAAGTGTCGTTGTTGTATCTGCAATGTCTGGTGTTGCCCCGGATGGCCTGCCAGAGGGGCATCATGATGGGCCCATAATACCTATTGTTGGGCTGCACGGGGCACTGCAATAGCCTGGTTGTGCAAGGCTAATCCAGAAGGGGTTTTCTGGGTTATCTCTGTGAGATCCGGGTCCTTGGCAACCCAAGCCTTGAGCTGTTTAGAAGTTAGCGCTGCGGCCAGGAAGACTCGGGGGTGTAGGAGGGTTTCGTCGGGAGTCGCCGAGTCCGCCGGTCCCTCATAACATCGGGAAAGGGCATCTGCAAGGATATTTAGCTTCCCAGGTTGGTACACGATACGGAAGTCAAAACGGGCAAACAGGAGCACCCATCAGGCATGCCGATGGTTTTGAATAAATGCAATCTGTAAAAATGTGAGGTTTTTATGATCAGTGATAACTTGAATAGGGTATAGGGCCCCTTCGAGGAAGTGCCGCCACACTTCGAAGGCAACCTTAATTGCTAATAATTCTCGATCCAATATCATATAATTCTTCTCAGCAGCCGTTAGTTGTCGGGAATAAAAGGCACATGGTCATGCTTGGACGTTTTGGTCTTTAGCCTGTAATAACACCCCTCCTAGGGCCACACTGGAAGCATCAGATTCTAGAAAAAAGGGAAGGGAGAAGTCTGGGTGTTGTAACACTGGTGCCTTAGTAAAGGCTTCTTTTAAACAATTAAAAGCCTCTCGCTGTGCCTTCCCCCATATGTAACGTTGCCCCTTCTTGAGGAGCAAGGTGAGAGGCGTAGTTAAATCAGCATAATGGGGAATGTATTGTCTGTAATAATTTACACTTCCTAAAAAGCATTGCAATGGTTTTACCATGGTGGGGGCTGGCCATGCAAGGATGGCAGTTACCTTTCCTGGGTCCATTTTTACCCTGCGAGCTGAGATGATGAATCCCAAAAAGGGGACTTCGTCTTGATGGAAAGCGCACTTTTCTATTTTACAGTATAGTTGATGCTGTCTCAACCATTGTAGAACAATATGTACATGGCGCACATGTTCCTCTTCGCTCTGGGAAAAAATAAGAATGTCATCCAAATAGGCCACTACAAACAGATCCAAGATGTCACGGAAAATATCATTGATTAAATGCTGGAAAGCGGCAAGTGCATTAGCCAATCCGTAGAGCATAACTAGATACTCGAAATGTCCATACCTCGTACCATACCTCTGGTGCCCTGGAGTCAATTCAACAGTTCTGAAATAAGAGGTAGGGGGTAACGGTTTTTTATCGTGATGGCATTAAGGCCCCTGTAATCAACACAGGGGCATAACCCTCCATCTTTCTTGGGCACAAAAAAAGAGGAGCCCCTCCCAGGGGAGGTAGAGGGCCGAATAAACCCTTTGGCTAAGTTCTCGTCGATGTATTCTTTGAGGGTTTTCAACTCGGGCTCTGAAAGGGTGTAAATTTGGCCATAATGTGGGGTGCTGACAGGTAACAGGGAGATCGCACAGTCATAGGACTGATGCGGAGGGAGGTCCAACACTTGCTGTTCTTGAAACACATCCGCAAGGTCTTGGTAGGCAACAGGGAGGACGGAGGGGCCGGTGGCAAGAAGTTGGTGCTCCCTTTGTGGTAACATCTCCCCTTGAGGCGGCCTACTGACCTTACATTGGGACCCACAAAAAGGGGAGGAAAAGGAAAGTACCTTACAACTCCAGTCAATAGATGGGTTATGGCGTTCTAACCAAGGGATTCCCAGCACAATGGGGAAGGCTGGGGTTTTCACAACATCTAACCGGAGGACCTCCTGGTGCTCTCCGATTACTCCAGGAAGGGCCTGTGTGCAATACCTAATGGGTCCTGAGGTAAGGGAGGTAAGGGGGGGGCTGTCTATAGCAAACACTGACTAAGGGGTGGCCTTTGGCTGGAGGGGTACGTTATACCATTTGGCGGTCTGTGTGTCCAGAAAGTTGCCTGAGGCCCCTGAGTCAATGAGCACTGGGAGAACCACGGAGCTGAAGGGGGTAATATAAAGTATTAATAGAACTAAGAGGTGTTCTCCCTTGGTGAAAACAGTTGCCAAGGATAATGGCGGGCGATTGCTAGGGGAAATGGCTGGGTTTACCAGGACATCCCCTGGCAACCCCAGCCCCTGTCGTTTCCCGGACCCCTCCGTCCTGGGGGTAGTTGTGGACAGGAACTTGTAAAGTGTCCGGCGGTGCCACAATAGTAACATAGCTTTTCCAACCTTCTCTGCTCTTTCTCTTGAGGCTCAATAGACAGCTGAGAGGTCCCTATTTGCATGGGTTCAGGGTCCTCTACCTTGGGCACCTCTGTCTTACCCATCCCTTGGATCACATAACGAGAGCTCCACGTACGTCCTCCCTCTTGTCTTCGCTCCCACAGTCTTTCTGTCAGTCGTTCATCTATTTGGCAGGTAAGGTTAACCAGCTCACCCCATTTAGCTGGCATTGCAATGAGAGCGAGCTGATCTTTTATATCATCGTTTAAACCTTTTTGAAACAGAACCTTCAAAACATCATCCTCCCATCCTAGTTCGACTGCTAGTTGTTGAAATCGTGTGACGTATTCTAGAAATGGCCCCTTTCCCTGCCTCAAAGTCATGATAGCTGCTTCTGCATCCCTCCTTCGATGGGGATAGTCCAAGAGAAATTGAAACTCCCACAGAAACACAGGGAAATCTTTTATAAAGGGGCTGTCTTTGATGAGCAGGGGAGTGCCCCAATCCAAAGCGAGGCCCTCTAAATGCCCAATTAAAAATGCGACCTTAGCCATGTCAGAGGCATATGTAACGGGCTGCGACTGAAAGGTCAACTTACACAAGGCCAGAAACCCCTGAAACTGCCTTCGTTCCCCCCCAAACCTCTGGATAGGAGGGTGTCGGGGTTCCCTTACAGGGGGGTATTAATAGACCCCGGCGGAGGAGCAGACGCCCTCACCGGTGCTGGCCCTCCAGCTTCTTCGTGTTCTCCTATTCCCCCTACTGCTCCTTGCTCCTTCATATCCTTAAGCTCCAGGGCAAGGGCCTGAATGGCCCTGCCCATTTCCTCCACCTGTTGTGCCAGGTCCATGGTAGGTGCCGGAGATACTGTGACAGGGCTAAGGACAGGGGAACCCACAGACCCAGAAATCCCCACACGTACTACCCACACTCAGCGAGAACTCCCGGGGAAGGGAGGTGCACACGCAGTTGCCGGTGTGAAAAAAGACCCCTCAGGTTGTAGGGTGGCCTATATGTCCTTACAAGGACAGGGCCATGTCATCACAGGGGTATGGCACTCAGCAAGCGACATGCGTGGCCTTCCTCACACTCCACGGGGGGGTGTATTCCCTGCTCACACCACTTTCTCCCCCACGCATTCTGTGTCAGGGTCAGTACACCACGTGCCCAAGGTTTTGGTGTTAGGGACGGGGAAAGCACCCAGGGAAGGGGCACAGGGATCAGAGGGAGAAGGACCTACGCCCGGGTTTAGGGAAGGGAGAGGACAGGTTGGGAGAATCCACGAGACAGCTAGGAACAGTGCACTCACCAGCTCACTCTCTCTCTCTCTCTCTCTCTCTCTCTCTCTACCACCACTTCACCCCTCACGCACACAAGCATTCACCTTTCACTCTTCTTTTGGGCCTCCAATCACACTCTCAATATGGTCTAGGACTTCACTCCAAATAACACTCCAAACTGCTGCGGCCAGCCTCACAGGTTCACTGATCGCCGGCACTGGAAGTCTTGGGCGTTCCCCTTAAATCCCCTTAGTTCCGCCCCCTCCACGTGCCTGAAAGAGTGCAGAGCAATGCAACACTGGTCCTGGTTCCTCCCCCTGCCTCCGTGATGGTGTCGGGGGTGCCGCCATTGCCTGCACCAGAGCCTCGGTGTGTGAGGAGGGGGCTACCTCCTCTACGTTTTCTGGGGGTACTTGTTCACTCTCCTTCTTACTACTCAGGGGGATGGTTGTCGGGTTGTGTCTGAGGGGGATCCCAACCCAGGAGCCCTGCCTCCTTCCAGTCCTATGTATGCGCCAGCGTGCACCTCACCCTTGTCCCCGCGCCCAACCCCTGACATACAGAAAAAAATCTTTGAATTCGGTATCGGTATCGATAGCACTATTTTCGAATGTTCTGCCAAGTTGCAGTTGCAGCTTCCGAACCATCACCAGGGGCAGCCCCACATAAAGCATTTGCAGTAATCCAACTTCAAGGTGATGACTGCATGAATGAGGGTGGCCAGGTCGGAGTTCAAAACATATGGCCAGAGTCTCCACACAAGATGTAGCTGGTTAAAGGTTCCCTTCGCCACCGCCTCCACCTGGCAATCCAGCCAAAGGCTGGGGTCGAAAAGGACTCCCAAGCTCCGGACCTGGGAAGCCAGCGAGCGGCGGACCCCCTCAACGAGGCGAGCCATCACCCCCGCTGCCCGACCCACCAACATCACCTCCATCTTATCAGGATTCAGCCTCAGTCTGGTCCACCGCATCCAGTCAGCCACTGCCTCCAGGCACCGGGAAAGCACTGAGATTGCATGGCCTTGGTCAGTTGAAAAAGAGAGGTATAGTTGGGTGTCATCAGCATATTGGTGGCAACGTACATCAAACCATCTCACAACCTCCCCCAGGGGTTGCATATAGATGTTAAACAATAATGGATAAAAAATAGAATCTTGCATTACGCCATGAGAGAGGTCCCAAGGGCTAGATGTTTCAGCCCCCAACACCACCCACTGGGTCCTTCCTGAGAGGAATGAGTGGAACCATCCAAGAACTGTCCCATCCACCCCCCCAGGGACTGTAATCATCTCAGAAATAACCCATGGTCCACTGTATCAAAAGCAGCCGAGCGATCTAGCAGGACGAGTAGTGTTGACCTCATAGTATTTAGGCTAGTCTGTTTTGTTATATATATCCTATATATATATTAGGATTATAGGATAGGTATATTGCATAAATATAGCATAGGTTTAGGTTAGGTTTGGTATATATAATTAGATCACATACATATAGTACACACACACACACACACACACACACACACAGAGAGAGCCAACCACATACTACACCAGACACAGCACAGTCTATCAAATAACTTCCGCTATTGGTATTGTTACTGGTATTGTGAGATCTTTGTTTGTGCATGGGAAGCAATACCGATACAGATACCAAAAATCTTCATTTGGAACAATACCGATACCGATAACGACAATGAAAATGACATTTTTATTAACAATAACAAAAATGACATGGGGACCTGGTGCACACCCCTATCAGATCCAGGAACTTAAAAGGGGCCAACTAAAAAACAACCATGTACCTGATTTGCCCATAGCTGCAAGTTCCCCACCCCTGCTCCAGAGAATTGGACAACATCCAAGAAGGAAACCTCACGTCCTTCAAGACTTTAGTTAGTATAACACTAAGCCAGGTAAAGTGAAACATGACCGTTTATATTCCATTCCTTTCATTTTATTCTGTAGACTATACATACACACACATACACACACACTTTCTGTGGTTGGAAGAGACACTTGCGCTTGTGTGACTGGCAGCCTGTATTCCTTCCAAACAGTCGTGACTCATTATGCCTCACTTATATAAAACTTTCCTATGTTAACCTTCTGTCAGTGTTTTATCTTTTCACAGCTATGAAATGATCCTGTTGTTGGTAGTACCCATGGCAACGTGTATATTAGAGTGACATTCTATGCTCTTGTGTTCATGAGAATGTTCATAAAAAGTGATTGAAATAACCTTGAATGTATGTGAATGAAAAGCAATTTTCCAAATTGTACGAGCTAGTGTTTTGGGTGATGAAATTCTTCAGGTCACATACTAAAACACTGAAGGGCTCATCAACCCATGGAACAAAACCAATATTTGCAGAACGAACTACAACTAAATAAGTCAATGCTGAAAATTAGATCTGTTTAGAGAAAATAAGTCTGAACTAGTTTATTTCATTATTTTATGCTTAGCTTGGAAAAGAGAGAGCACAGTTTTCTAATATTTGAAATGCTGTTCCTGGGAAGATGAACACTTGTTCTCCCTTGCATCTTGTGGTAGGATGAGAGGGAATAGGTTTGAGCTACAGAAAGTCCAATTTAGATTAATCCCCATGAAAAACCTCCTAACTATAAGAACAGCTGAGTAGTAGTATGTTATGGGCCTTTTATTTGTTCCACTTTACACGACACCAATTCCCAAGTGTCTAGAGGCCAAGGGGAAACACACTATCAATCTTGTCCCAACCGATAGACCTCTCTGGTAGTGGATCAGAATTTGTCACCAAGACCGGTCTTTTGTGGACTCTTATCACCACCTTTCTACTATAATGACCTTCTGACTGTCTCTGGCATGAGATCAGTCTCCTGTGGAGTAATACCACCTTTTCTTATAATATACCAGTGGGCATCTACAACGTTTAGTATAATATAATTGTGGGCTTTTACCACTTATGGCACAATATACCTTTTAGTATGATATAGTAGTGACCGTCTTGTTCCCCAGCTATCCCATAATATCTCAGTAGTGATCAGTTCCTGGGATCTTTCATAAAGGGATTCTGTTCTACCATTAACATATAATAATGAGGACACAAACTGACCAACAAAGATATATTTTATTTTTCATAAATTCTTCAAATCTTATATATTGGTTATATATTGGTTTCTAATCTTATTATTCTAAAGTTTATCTATTCCATTCATACTCACTCAGGCATACATTTGGACTGACCAGGTCCAAATTAACCTTGTTGAAGCAGGCTTGGAGAGATGGCTGACGCAGAGCTGCCTCTAGATGTTGGGTCAGTTGGTTTCTTTGTCTCTCTCTCTCCAAAGTCAGGGGGTTTGTGTCTTCTTTTTATACACCACTCCGCTAGTTACTTCACTGGTCACCTGTTTGGCAATGGTCCAGGGCCTTTTTGCAAGTTGAGGCTCTGTCAAAGATGCAGTCTTCAGATCTCCAAAAACAACTTGATTTATCAGATACCCTGGAGAGCCACAGCTCACACCCAAGAACCTCCAAACTATTTTTCTCTGGCCGATATGTAAGGGGCTTTCTGGCCATCTACTCGAGGTTGCTGCTAGTAGGTGTGGTGTCTTCCATTGGCTCTCCAAAATAGATGTTTTTCTGCTGTCGCTCTGGTGCCTTTCGGCTCAGTTCCTCTGTTTGGAGGGCTGGTATTTCTAAAATAGATGTTCCAGATACGTTTCAGCAGAAACCCCTGTTACTTTGCTAGAGGCAGGTTGTTTTTCTCTTGGGCCATTTGTCCAGAAGCCTAGCTTCAGTCTGCTCAACCTAAAACCATGCATTCAAAACTCATGCACACGATTTTTTTAAATCTAACAAGAACACGTAGCCTAAGGAAGTTGTGGATTTTCCTTCATTAGAGGTTTTTAAAGAAGTGGCTGGACAAGCATATGTCTGGGATGAGTTAGGTATGGCAAATCCCGTAGGGAGGGTTGGACTAGAAAAGTGTTGCAGTCCCTTCCAGCTCTATGGTTCTAGTCTGATTAAATCAGTAATTAAAATGAAGTAGAGATGAAACAAGCAGAATAGCTGCTTGTGGGTTTTTTATTATTATTTTTTATTTTGTGCAGGTTGTAGTCAACTCTAATTACATTTGTCAAAATATTCAAGCAACCAGTTTTTTTTCAATTTTGGTTCATTCAGTTCAAATAGTTTATTTCATGTATTTTGTCTGTTTCTGGTTTTCCATTTGTTTTTGGTAGGAAAAATGAAAATGTGGAGTAGAAAATGAGGGTTGAAAACTGGAAATGACTAAAATGAATGAACTAAAGGAACAAAACAAAATCAACAGTCCCAACCCAATGGAACAAAATTGGTCAATTGATTGAAGATCGGACAGATAGTGTTCAATATTCAGCTCATCCAGGTCAGATTGTTCTAATTCAGTGGGTTTGCTCATTTTGGTGGGTACTTGTTTCAGCTCTAAAATTAAGTTTATCACAATGAAATAGGTCACTGTGTTTATAGATGCACAAGAATCCACATTCATCTGTTCCTTAAGAGTTTATTCTCAACTATAGCTTAGTCCCCAGTAAAAAGTTTAGAGAATTGTTCTCTTTTTCACTCTTACATTGTCCTTACCTCTTAAAAATTGAACTCTGATCTAGGGAAATGTTTTGTATCGTCTAGACTGCTGCACGTCACTCATATTGACTCTTTTTCCAAATCCCTTCTCACTTGTCTATCACTGATGTCAAATGCCTTTGTGTCTAGAGAATCGTCATCAGATTTTCTAAACAGAATATCTGAAAGGGAACAGGACCCTGGAGGATGAAATAAATATTTAAAAAAGAAACAGGAAAATACCCACAGGCCATTCTGATTGATAGAGATTCAGGGAGCTGTCTTTCTTCTTCCAAAGACTGAGCAGACTAATCACCCTTGATGATCATTTTTTCCCAACTCTCACCTGTGTGCAGTGCCAAAAGAATCTCAGCTTGAGTTTGGCGCCAATGTGAAATGCATTCCTTGAAACTGCACACTTTGAATCTAAAAAATGGAGGTTTTACCCTTATCGAACTCGTAGAATTAAAATGATTTTGAGAACTACCCTTTTCTTTTAACTGGCTTGATTCCAGATTGGTAACTGAGAGCTTAATATATGCACAGTTCTGTGGGAGAGGAGGAAGAATTGTGAGATGGGATCTCTATTGAATTGGCACAATAAGGCCTCAAAATTAACAGGGAGCTAATTTGGGGGCTGTGTCCTCGCTGCAAGCTTCTGGAAGACAGGAGAGATGGAATCACTGGGCATTTTTACACACATATTAAAGTTCCGGATGTTTCAATCTTCTGGGTTTACAAACCCACAAGTAAGTTCTGGATGCATTTTTCACACACACACACTGCCCTGAGGCAGCCTAAAGTAGCCGTAAATGTGACAGGCTGCCATGGAAACCAAGTGTCCACAGCTGTCTGGAGCAAAGCCATTTATCAGGAAAACCTTTTACACACAAAAGTTCTGGGAGAAGTTTCACACAGAAGTTCACAGATCTGGATATTTAAGATCTGGGTGAGTAATTTAGACACACAGAAAGTTCAGGATGTAACAGCAAACATCCAGGAGAAATGTGTGTGTAAAACATCCAAAGTATCACTGCCTACATGCACTTGTGACCTTGATCAATGACCTATGCCGTGAATTAGATCAGGGCAGATCCTCTATTTTGATCTTGTTGGATCTGTCAGCGGCATTTGATACTGTTGATCACGAGATGTTGGTGACAAGGCTATGAGACCGGGCAGAGGTGAGTGGGATTGTTCTTGAATTGTTCCGCTCATTCCTGGCAGGGAGAACTCAGTGGGTGGTCCTCGGGGAATATACAACTTCTCCCTGGGACCTCACATGTGGAGTCCTGCAGGGTTCTATTCTGTCCCCTCTCCTGTTCAATGTGTATATGCAACCCTTGGGGGATGTCATGACAAGGTTCAGCATAAGATGTCATCAGTATGCCGGTGATACACAACTTAACCTCTCATTTTCTGAAGATCCAGGTCCGGCAGTCTCAGTGCTTACCCGGTGTTTGGCAGCTGTGGGGGACTGGATGAAGGTGAATTGACTGAGGGTTGGTGGAGTGGTGACGCCTGTTATTGACGGGATCTGCCCCCCTCTGGCCACCCAGGTCCATAGTTTGGGGGTGGTCCTCAATCCATAGCTCCGCCTGGATTGTCAAGTGGAGGCTGTGGCGAGGGGATCATTTCACCAATTACATCTGGTGTGACGACTTCAGCCATATGTCTCCAACTCTGACCTGGCAACCACCATCCATGCTTTCATTACCGCTCGACTGCACTACTGTAATGCACTCTACATGGGGCTACCTTTGAAGACCTTGAAGGCTACCTTGAAGTTTGGAGGCTGCAGCTGGTGCAGAATACAGCGGCTCGTCTCCCAAAGGGGACAGGTCACCATGAGCACATTACACCTGTGCTCTGTTTTCTGCACTTGTTGCCTACAGTCTACTGGGCCCAATTCAAAGTGTTAGTAATGACCAGGGCCCCGATTCTTCTGCAATTTTTTTTCCAAAATTCCACGACCCCAAATTGAAAATTCTGCGACCCCAAATTGAAAATTCTGCGACCCCAAATTGAAAATTCTGCAATCCAATAAAGTTACAAAACAAGTCTAGCAAAATTGGCGATCCATTTCCTTGTACCAATTAATAAAAAAATCTACTTATAATTTTTTCTGTGTATGGGTATTTCAAATATCAGGCAACCCCCCCCC
>QEPC01015351.1:3478902-3488910 GCA_003113815.1 Sphenodon punctatus | reverse complement strand
GACCCCTTGTCTCTCCCTCTGTTCCCCTTCCTATGTCTCTCCCCCAGCTCCTGTCGCTCAGATTGTAAGCCCTAGGGGCAGGGACCGTGTCTACTTTATTACTTTGTAAAGTGCCATGTACACTGCTGGCGCTATATAAATGTTTGTTAATAATAATAATAATAATGGTGGTAGCTTGGTGGGAGAGAGGAAGGAGCAAGCTGTGTCCTTCTCATCCACTGTCTAAAACTGGTTGTTGTAGTTGTAACTAGTCACCATAATGGGGACAGGAAGGAATTTTTCCATTCAGTCATAATTGGCTGTCTTTGGTTGCAAGTTTTTTTGTTTTTTTTTAGTCTTCGTCACAGTGTCACCATCCTCAGTCTTTGCTGTTTGAGTATCTATGGATTGTTGTAATCTATAGTTGGTTGAAAATAGGCTATTTAGGAGTTTTAACTGTTATTTTGCTACTCATGAGATCAAAAACAATAGACACTATGGCAGCAGGAGCAAATGCGTAGCAGGGAAAAAATTCCTTATAATTTGTTTGGACACCCCAGCTGTTGAAACCTTGGGTGGTTCATGGCTCTGGTATAAGGATGTGTGAAGAGAACATTGTTCAGATGTTTGGATGTTTGGTTCAAAAACTTAGTTTGGATTTATGGGTTTGGTCTGTTGGAGTTCAGTCCCATTGAATGTTCAGAAAGTTCGGCCACAGCAGAGACTTGGGGCACTCCAGGGAGCCTGTGGGAGCATGAAAGGCCATCAGAGACACAGAATAATCAGCAGCAGAGACTGGGAAGTCTTGGGGCTTGGCACCCTGGCTTGCCCAGGCAGGCAGGCAGGCTTGGAGCTTGACCCCCGGGGGTGCCTGTGGCACCAAGCCTGGCTGCCTGAGACCCAGCGGCGGAAGGAACAGAGGCTGGGAATGCTTGGGACTTGGTGGCTTGCCTGGCACCCCTACTTGGATGGGCATTGCAGGCTGCCAGGCATCGGTGGAGCAGCAGCAGACATTGGATTGCCCGGTAGCAGAACTCATGGCACAATAGAGGCAGCAGCAGCAGCCAGGCAGCATGGCATGAGCAGACGAAGGCAGACTGAGGCAGGGTTCAAGGTTGGCAGCCAGGGAGGCAGACAGGCAACATGGCATGAGAGGCAGAAGGGAAGGTAGGCTGGGACCTTACAGCTTCCCAATGCCACCCTGCTTCATGAGGCCAGTCAGATAGGATAGTCGAGGCTGTCTAGTCACAGAGAGAGAGAGAGAGAGGCAGGTCAGATGCTGGGCATTGGGAGGGAGGGACAGCACCTCAGCAGCAGCAGCCCAGATTATGGAGTCCCATCCCAAGACTGCCCCTGGCATGGATGGCATGTGCCACTGCACCATCAATCCATGTCCAGGGGCAGCTCAGGCAATACCAGCAGAGGAAGGTTTACCTTCATAAAAAGCAACTGCTCCACCAACTTGACCCCCAGTCTCAGGGGTGCGGTGAGAAAATGTCCCCCACCATAGAAAACATCCGCCAACTGGGCACACTGGTTGGTGGGTAGGACAACAGACCCTTGGCCACTTTGGACAGGGCTGGCCACATGTCCCTCTGAGAGCTGTGTCACCACCATGTTCTGCCACTACCATCAGCACTGTCAGTGGTGCAGCAGCAGCAGCAGACAGTTGAGGCCCAGAAGTGTCAGTGCACCATGGAGAAACTGGGGTGGGGGCAGCTACCAAGTCCATTGGCAGCTGCAGGATGTGGAGGGTGGCAAGACTTTCCATTTTGGGGGGGAAATATTGCATTTGATGGGCAGCTCTTTTTGGTGGTTGGGGACATGGGGTTTAGTTGCCTGATTGGCTTCCTGGTACCCCAGTTTAAGCTGCCCTCACACACCACCCTGTGGATCAGGTGGTGCCAGCCTTGTACCGGGCTTTAAAGGAGCAGTTTAAAGAGCAGCTGGCAAGGGCTAGGGGTGCCACCATCCACTTCACCACTGACCTGTGGTTGAGTAGGAACACACAGCATGTCTACCTGGCAGTGATGGCGCACTGGTGGCAGGACCTGAAGGCAGCATTTGGCAGTGGCAGGAGGTGTACCAAAGCAGGGTATAGATGGACCCTACTTCATGCAGAAGTCATGGACACTGAAGCCCACACATTTCTTGCAACATTGAGGCAGCCCTGAATGCCATGGTGAGGGAGTGGGTCACGCCAGGTGTGCCCTTCACCAAGGGGTGTGTGGTGATGCACAATGTGGCCAATGTATTGAGGGCAGTCCATGAGGGGGGCTTCAACAGCATCCCTTGCACCACACACACCCTTCACCTGGTGGTCAGGGATGCTCTGGGTTTGGGGAAAAAGAGGACTGCGGAAGTCACCCTTAGTTCCCTGATCAATTGGGAGAGGAAGCTGGCCGGATTCTTTAACTGGAGCATGAAGGGCAGCGACCTCCTCCAGGCAAAGCAGGCAGAGCAAGGCTCCCCAGTGCACCAGCTGGAATTCAACCTTCCTGATGCTTGAGTGGCTTCTCAAGCAGAAAGCCACCTTGCATCAGGTTCAACTGGTGACAGACAGTGGGGCGCCACCAGGGTACAATGGGGTGGAATGGGAGATCCTGGATCACACTGTCTTTGTTCTGAGACCATTCCTGGCTGTGATGGAGACCATCAGCTCCTCCATAGCCACCATTAGCCAGGTGACCCCTCTGGTCCAGAGTCTCCTCAGGAGGCAGGATGAGATTATCCAGGGGCAGGATTGTGGCCCTCAGGGCAAGAAGTTGGTGGCTGAGGCAGTTGCCCTGGTGCGGCAGCTGAAGGCAGGACTTAAGGTGAGGTTTGATGAGCTCCTGCAGTGGGAGGAATATGTGTTGGTAACCATGCTGGACTCCAGGGTCGAGGGCAGCATGGCATGCCAGACATCACTCTATGGCCACTGGAAGGGTGAGCTGGTGGATAGGGTCCTGCAGGCAGAGGGGGCTCTGGAGAGTGCGTGGCAGCAGCAGCATGATGCCCCTGGGCAAGGTGGGAGTGGAAGCAGCCACCCCTTTCAGCCAGTGGGGTCTATTCCTGCCCCCAGCCCTAGAAGTAGCAGTACAAGCAGCAGGCTGAGCAGCAGCAGCACCCATATTGATTCTGAATGACCTGGATGGACAGCCCTCCCTGCCTGGAATTTAGACCCCAGAACCCTGAGGGTGGGTCCTGGGGCTGGAGTGGCTGGTTGTTTCTTGGTGCAGTGGAATGACAACTCCCTATGAGTGGAATGATGGCCCCAGAACCTTGATGGTGGGTCCTGGGACAGGAGTGGCAGCTTCTCAATGAAGTGGCTGGACAACCCTCCCCGCCTGTAATGTAGGTGCCAGAACCTTGAGGGTGGGTCCTGGGACTAGAGTGGCAGCTTGTGGATGAAGTGGAACAACATCCCTCCCTGCCTGTAATGTAGGCCCCAGAACCCTGAGGGTGGGTCCTGTGTCTGGAGTGGCTGCCTCTTGATGCAGTGGAATGACAGCTCCATGTGATCAGAATGACAGTCCTAGAACCCTGAGGGTGGGTCCTGGGACTGGAGTGGATGGCTGTTTCTTTATGCAGTGGAATGATGGCTCCCTGTGAGTGAAATTATGGCCCCAGAACCTGGATGGTGGGTCTAAACTAAACTAAGCTGCCTAACTGAGTCAGATCAATGGTCCATCTTAACCCAGTATTGTCAAAACCTTACATGGCAGCAGGGGTTGGATATTCAGATCCAAATCTGGCTCTTCCAGGGTCTCCACCAGAGGTCATCCTGGCACACTATCTGAGACCCCTCCAAGCCCCAGCAGAGGCATTCCCCAGGCATGCTACTAGGGATCCTGAAGTGGAGATGCAGGGGATTGAACCTACGAAATTATACATGCAAAGCACATGCTTTTACCACTTGAATTATGGTCCACTCTAGTCCTGGTGGGTCCTGGGACTAGAGTGGCAGCTCCTAGATGAAATGAAACGACAGTCCTCTCTGCCTGGAATGTAGGCCACAGAACCCTGATGGTGGGTCCTGGGGATGGAGCGGCTGGCACCCCTGCTCAGCCAGGCATTGCAGGCTGGCTGGTTGAGATGTAGGACACTTGCCGACAGGTGGAATGACAGGTCCTCGTGAGCAGAATGACGGCCCCAGAACCCTGATGGTGGGTCCTGGGATTGGAGTGGCTGGCATCCCTGCTAAGCCAGGCATTTCAGGGTGACTAGCATTGGTGGAGGAGTGGCAGAGCACTGGCCAGGGCTGGGTGGCTGGCACCCCTACTTGTCCGGGTGTTGCAGGCTGGCATCCTATTCAACTGAGATCAAGAAGCTCTATTGAAAATTGGGAAAGCCTTGCTCGGTGGTGAATCTCATGGACACTCCACCCGCTGGCGCACTCATCTGAGCTATGTCCATCTACAAGAGTGAGGAGAAATTGTTGACGTGCAGTACCAGCAGCAGCAGCAGACAATGGATTGCTGGGGCACAGTACCTGTGGCTGGCACCCCTCCTCGGCCGGGCATTGAAGGCTGGCTGACATCCATGGAGCAGTGGCAGAGGTCCGGCCAGGGCTCAGTGGCTGGCACCCCTGCTTGACTGGGCATTGCAGGCTGGCTGGAATTGGTGGAGCAGCGGCACAGGCCCAGCCAGGACTTGGTGGATGTCACCCCTTCTCGGCCGGGCATTGCAGACTGGCTGGCCGGGATGTGGGACACTTGCAGACAGGTGGAATGATGGGTCCCCGTGAGTGGAATGATGGCCCCAGAACCCTGACGGTGGGTCCTGGGGTTGGAGTGGCTGATACCCCTGCTTGGCTGGGCGTTGCAGGCTTGCATCCTACTCTCAGGATCTCAACAAACTATTCTGCCAATTGGTCAAGCCTTGCCCAGTGGTGAATCATGTGAACACCCAGTATCAGACATTGGATAGCTGGGGCACAGTACCCGTAGCACAGCAGAGGCAGCAGAAGTGGACATTGGATTGCCTGGTAGCAGAACCCATGGCACAGACAGCAGAGGTGGCATTGGCAGCAGCAGCGGACATTTGATTGCCGGGGCACAGAACCCATGGCACAGACAGCAGAGGTGACATAGGCAGTAGCAGCAGACTTTGGATTGTGGGGGCACAGAACCCGTGGCACAGATAGCATAGGCAGCATTGGCAGCAGCAGCAGACATTGGATTGCCCTGTAGCAGAACCCATGGCATGGACAGCAGAGGCGGCATTGGCAGCAGCAGACATCAGATTGCCCGGTAGCAGAACCCATGGCACAGACAGCAGAGGTGGCATTGGCAGAAGCAGCAGACATTGAATTACCGGGGCACAGAACCCGTGGCACAGACAGCAGAGGCGGCATTGGCAGCAGCAGCAGACATTGGATTGCCCAGTAGCAGAATCCATGGCACAGACAGCAGGGGCCACAACAACAAGGTATTAAGAAGCAATGTAAAACTAAAATAATAACAAGCAAAGTGCTTCATAAAATGCAAAATGTTCTCAGGAAAATATTATTTACATAAACACAGAAGGTAAAGTAAAATAGTGTTTTAATACACACATTAAAGCCAGTCCAAATGTTCATAGAGAATGAAAAAACAAAACAAAACAAATAAATTCTCTATCCAGAGAAAGAAAGACAAAATAGATAAAAAACTCTTTCTCTGGATAGAGAATTTATTTGGTGTTTTTTTTTCCTTCTGTCTCTATGAACCTTTGGATTGGTTTAATGTGTGTATTAAAACACTATTGTACTTTACCTTCTGTGTTTATGTAAATATTATTTTCCTAAGAACATTTTGCATTTTATGAAGCAGTTTGCTTGTTTTTACAGACAGCAGAGGTGGCATTGGCAGCAGCAGCAGCAGCAGACATTGGATTGCCGGGGCACAAAACCCGTGGCAGAGGCGGCATTGGCAGAAGCAGCGGACATTAGATTGCCCAGGCACAGAACCCATGGCACAGACAGCAGAGGCAGCATTGGCAGCAGCAGTAGACATTGGATTGACCAGGCACAGAACGCGAGGAACAGCAGAGACGTCAGCAGCAGGATTTGCCTGTGCACAGCACCCATGGAGCCAGGATGGTAGGATTTGCCAGGGAAGAGATCCCATACAGCAGCAGACAGCAGCAGCAGCAGCAGGATTGCATGGGCACATTTGGACTTGCCAGGACAGAGCACCTATGGACCAGCAGAGAGCAGCAGCAAGTGGGGCACATTACCCAGGATTGCCAGGGCAGTAAGACAGGCACCTTGGCATGAGAGGTAATCAGGCTGAGGCAGGGTTCGAGGTTGGCAACCTGGGTGGGCAGACACGCACTTTGGCATGAACAAAAGGCAGACTGAGGCAGGGTTTGTTTGATCTTGGCCACCTGGGAGGGGGGGGCAGACAGGCAGTGTAGCATGAGCATGGGAAGGCAGACTGAGGCATGCTTTGATCTTGGCCACCTGGGTGGGCGGGCAGGCAGACAGGCAGCGTGGCATGAGAGGCAGTAGGGAAGGCAGACTGGGACCTTGGCAGGGCACTCATATAGGTTGGCGAAGACTGTGCAGTGCACGCGAGAGAGAGCCAGTCAGATAGGTGCGCTGAGATCATCTAGATAGAGGCCGGCTGGCAGGCTTTCAACTTCCAATGCCACTCTGCGTCGTGAGGGCAGTCGCATAGGCCAGCCATAGGCTGTCTAGTCAGAGAGAGAAAGAGGCAGGGCGGGCACCGGGCATTGGGAGGGAGGGACAGCACCTCAGCAGCAGCCCAGATTAAGGAGGAGCCCCATCCCAAGACTGCCTCTGGCATGGAATGGCATGTGCCACTGCACCATCAATCCATGTCCAGGGGCAGCTCGGGCAATCCCAGCAGCAGAAGGTTGACCTTAATAAAAAGCAACTGCTCCACCAACTTGGCCCCCAGTCTCAGGTGGTTCGACGAGCAAATGTCCCCCACCATGGAGAACACCTGCTCGCTGGGGACACTGGTTGGTGGGTAGGACAAGAGACCCGTGGCCACTTTGGACAGGGCCAGCCACACGTTGGTCTTGCCAGCCCAGTAGGCTAAGGGATCGCTGCTGGGTTCAATGCACAGCTCCTCCTCCAGGTAGCCCTCCACTGCTGCTGAGGCGCTGTCATACTCCCTCACGTAACTCTGCCTGGGCACCACCTCCACCACTGCCCCTGCCCTGTTGTGCACGAGCCCATGCTCTCCAGAGTGCCCTGCGCATACAAGCTGCTACTGTTGCCAATATGGGTGCTGCTGCTGCTCAGCCTGCTGCTGGTGTGCTACTGCTAGGGCTGGGGAAAGGGATAGACTCCGCTGGCTGAAAAGGTGACTGCTCCCACTCCCACCATCCCCAGGCTCATCCTGCTGCTGCTGCTGCTTCTGCTGCTGCCGTGAATTCTTCAGAGCCCATTCTCCCTGCCAGACCCTCACCAACATTCACCCTTCTAGGGGCCATAGAGCAGTGTCTGGAGTGCCACGCTGCCCTTGACCCTGGGGTTCAGCATGGTTGCCAAAATGTATTCCGCCTACTTCAGGAACTCATTGAACTGCGTCTTCAGCCCTGCCTTCAACTGTTGCACCAGGTCAACTGCCTTATCTGCCAGCTTCCTGCCCTGAGGGCTACAATTCTGCCCTGAAGAATCTCCTCCAGCCTGTTCAGGGGAGACTGGACCAGATGGGTCACCTGGTTGATGGTGGCCGTGGAGGAGCTGATGGTCTCCATCGTGGCCAGGAATGGTCTCAGCATGAAGACCGTGTGAGCTAGGATTTCCCATTCCACCCCATCATAGCAAGGTGGCTTTCTGCTCGATAAGCTGCTCAAGCATCAGGTCGAATTCCACCGGGTGGACACATTCTGCACCAGGTGGTGCACTGGGGGGCCTTGCTCTGTCCGCCTCGTCCGGAGGAGGTCGCTGCCCTTCATGCTCCAGTTAAAGGAACCAACCAGCTTCCTCCCCCGATCAATCAGGGAGCTAAGTGTGCCTGCCCCAACCCCCTTCCCCCCGTAGTCCTAAGCGTCTCTGATCACCAGGTGATGGGTGTGTGCAGCGCAAGGGATGCTGGTGAAGCCCCCCTCGTGGACTACCCTCAGTATGTTGGCTGCATTGTCCATTACCGCACATCCCTTAGTGAAGGGCACACCTGGAGTGACCCACTCCCTCATCATGGCAGTCAGGGCTGGCTAGATATTCCAAGTGGTGTGGCGGCCGTCCATGACTTCCGCTTGAAGCAAGGTCCACCTATACCCTGGTTCAGGACCCCTCCTGCCATTGCCAAATGTTGTCTCCGGGTCCTGCCACCAGTGTGCCATCACTGCCAGGTAGGTGTGCTGCGTGTTCTTGTTCAACCACAGGACTGTGGTGAAGTCGACGGTGGCACCCCCAGCCCTTGCCAGCTGCTCCCTCATCCACTCCTTTAATGCCCGGTACAGAGATGGCACCACCTGATGACTCAGGGTGGTGTGCGAGGACTGCTTAAACTGGGGGGCCCAGGAAGTCAATCAGGCACCTAAACCCCATGTCCCTGACCACCGAGAAGGGCTGCCCATTTAGCGCTATCATCTCCCCCAACATGCGCATGTGTTTAGTTGAAAGCCATGCCACCTTCCACGTCCTGTAGCTGCCAAGGAACTTGGCAGCTGCCTCCACCCTCACTCCTCCCTTGTGCACTGATGCTGATGCTGCTGCCGCTGCTGCTGCTCCTCCCCCCTAGCAGTGATACCGCTCCTGCTGCTAAAGGCAGCTGTTAGACCAGGACGCTTGCCCGCTGATAGAGGCAGATGACTGGCCGCTGCAGTCTGGAGCCTGATGGCGTCCACTGCCCCTGCCTGCCAACTTATTAGCACAGCACTGTGGCATGCCTTGAGGTGTCTCAGCATGGCAGTTGTGCCAAGGTTGGTGAGCACCTGCCCACGCTTCACCACCTTCTGGCACAAACAGCACTGTACCTCCCTGGGATCATCCGCCCGCACCAACTTAAAATGCACCTAGATGGAGGATTTTTTGCCCCCTCCTGCCTTCTGGCCTGCACTGGGTGACACACCGCAAACAGCGCTGCTGGGAGGGGAAGAATATGGTGTCGATACAGCTCTCAGAGGGATGGCCATCGCCTCAACACCAGACATCTCCTCCGCAGGACTAGTGTCTGCCTAGCTGTCCCCAATCTGAGATATGTTCCCCGTGAAGGGTAGTACTGGGACCCTGAGTCTGATGGACTGCCCACCATGCTGATGCCTCTTTCCCTGTGTCCCCTATAGCTGCTGCTGCTGCTGCTGCTATTGCTGCTCCTCTCCCTGTTGCCATTGCTCGGGGATCAGGCCCTACCTCTAGCAGCTGGGATGGGATGCACCAGCCCTGGACTGGGGGACATTGGTGGCACTTGAGGAACATCCAACCCCGAAGTAGAGATAGGTAAATGCGGTTTGGAAGTTCGGAGTTTGGCCCGAACTCGGCCTGTTCGGACGACCAAACCCGAACCCAAATCTGAACATGAACAGACCGAACCGAACTAGATTCCAAACATCGAAATGACTGAACAGTTTGGTCAGTTCAGATTGCGTTTGGGTGAGTTCGGGTGGCAAAAACATGTCAATGGAAGGCAAAATGTGACAGGGAGGGGGAGTCAGCTGAGGAGCAGACTTCCAGGCACCAGGGGTGAGGAGGCTTGGAGTAGCAGCCAGACTGCCCAATCACAATCCATTTTCGTCTTACACCACTGGCTTCGCAGTCTGTGATTGACCACGGGCTAGGCTGCACGGAGCCAATGGGGCTTGTGGTGAGGCGAGCACAGCAAGAAACAAAACTGATTACCTCCCCCCTCCCCAACACCTTCTGTCACTGTCACTGTCACTGTCACTGTCCCTGAAAAGCAGGCATTTCAGAAGGCTCCCTCTCTCTTAGCAGTTTTTGTTCCTTCCTATTCCTAATCCATTGCCATCCTCCTATTTCAGCCATCCAACCCATTTACCTCCATATTATCATTTATTTAGATTATATTAGATAGATTTAGGTGTTATTTTTTGTTTTTACCCCTCCCTGTGTTCCCTGTGTTCAATCTT
>QEPC01015351.1:3450446-3463189 GCA_003113815.1 Sphenodon punctatus | reverse complement strand
AACAACAACAACAACAACAGCAATGACATTTAATAAAACAAAAGCAAACATGTAAAGGAAACTTATAAACATAAACAACCTAAGAGTCATTGTCTCTGCCACTGGGCATGTCCCCCCATATTTGGGGGTAATCCAACAGGGCTTGGGGCAGCTCGCAGTCCAGAGGGCAAGCGAACACCGTGGAGGGGTCCACCACGCCATTTTCCACTACGTACTCCACCACCTTGGTCAGGTCATTATGCCACCTGGAGAGTATCTGGTGGTAGAACTGCATGCGGCACAGCTCAGCAGACACATACTTGCTGTATGCCACCAACCGCTGTCACTCTGACTGCACCGCCTGCATCTCTGCCACCAGGCACTTCTCCAGGTCGGTGGTGGAGCACTGGACCTCCTCCACGTGGCCCCGGGTGGAGCGATGCAGCCTGTCCCGAAGGGCCTTGATGGCGGCGTCCTCCGGGATCCCAGTGGTCTTCACGGCGAGGCTTGAAGCGGGGGGAGGGGAAGGGCTTGTATGCCTCCTTTTCCTGGAGGCCTTCCCCCCCCCCCGTGCAGGTGCTGCAGCTCCACGGGCACAGCTGCAGCAGCGGAGTCCTCCTCACCTGCCCGCCTCATCCGCGTGTCGTGTGTCCGCTCTATGTGGCTGAGAAGCCCCGATGTTGTCCCCTCCCACTGATGGCGGAACACTTTTTTGCAGATCTAGAAAGAGCAGAAAAAGAAAGGAACATTAGAAGTGCCATACTGTGTCAGACTAATGGTCTGTCAAGCCCTGCCTGCATTCTGTCTCCACGAGTGGGTGGACTGGGTGGCCTTCCAATCTCTCTCTGCAGGGGACTTCCATTCCTAACAGGTCAGAGGGTAATTCATTCCCTGTTATTCCAGTCCCCATGACATACCTTGCATGTGGTGGTTCTGTTGCCCTTCAGATAAAACCACCAGACATCCAACGACTGGCACCGAATGTCTGGGGGTTAAGATGGCAAGCTCTGCCTCAGGGTCCGGCATCAAAGAGTTGACGTCCTAGGCCTGGAAGCAGGGCTGGGCCCGGGGCCAGAATCATCGGATTCCTCTCTGAAATGGGAACACATAAGAACACCAAGTAAATATCATACATTTATGATGATGCCTCAATTCCTCCCTCCTTGTGGGTGCTAGGGACGGCAACAAAAAAACCCCATAAAGCATGTGCAAATCCTGCCCTCCCAGGGATGCTATGGGATGCTAGAAGATATTGCAACTAGAAAGCCACCCCTGGCTGGCACGTGCAAATCCTGCCCTCTCAGGGGTGCTAGGGGATGCTAGATATTTCAACTAGAAAGCCACCCCTGGCTAGCAGGTGCAAATCCTGACCTCCCAGGTGTGCTAGGGGAAGCTAGATATTGCAACTAGAATTAAAAGTAATAGTATTAAAAGTAAAAAAAAAAAAGGTTTACAAACCTGGCAGGAATGACAGTAGAGCCCACCGCTTCCTCCTCATTCAAGGAGGAAGCCAGTGCCACCGGTGCCACGGGAGGCGGAGCAGGGGCAGCCTGTTCCTCTTCCTCCTCCACCAGTTCCTCCTCCTCCTCCACCAGCAAATGTGCCCCTAGCCGGAGGATGTGAACAGCAGGAGCAGCCGTCTTCATTTTTTTTTCTTTTCCAAAAACAACACACACAGCACAAACCAACAGTCACCCACAACACACACCAACCCACCCAAACACACAGCACAGCCAAACCCAACACAATCACAGCCAAAACACATGAACCAAGCAGCCACTGACTCAAACACACACCCCACTTGCCTCACACGCCTCACACACACACAAATTTCCAGTTTCCGGCACAACTACCGGCTTCCCGCACGCTCGCGATATTTTAAGCCGAACGCCAAACGCCAAACGCGAATGCGGTGATCTACCCGAATGGTGAACGGCTGAACACAAACACATGACCCGAACGCTGCCAAACCGAACGGCCAAACGTGAACTCGGTGAGCCACCCGAAGGCCGAACATGAACACACGACCTGAACGCGGCCGAACCAAACGGCCGAACGTGAACTCGGCGATCCACCCAAATGGCCAAACACAAACACGTGAACCGAGCGCTGCCAAACTGAACGGCCGAGCACGAACCACGATCTGTTCACCCATCCCTTCTTCCCTTCTCAATTTTTCCTTTCCAAATTATGCGGAGGAAGATTTTATATATTTTTTATTTATTTGTTCAGAATTTGGATATTATATATATATCTACTACTCTAACTCTAACTTCTATTAACTATTCTAAAACCTATGGAACTGAATGGAATATTATCTAATATCTACAAAGGCCTGGCCGTACAAACACACTATAAAATATTAAAACTGAATCACTACACACTATCTATATCTATCTCCATAACTAAACTAACTCCTACAACTATCTCTCTCTATATATATACCCAGGGATGGGGGGGGACACACATAACTCACAACAAACAACACAGGGAGAGGTACAACACTGAAATGAAACCTAAATCAATCTAAGCTACTCTAAATAAATCCAAAAACAGGGGAAGGGAATCAGGGATGTGATATATACAGGGAGGAGGAAAGGATTCAATGGAAGGGAGGCAGAAACAACACAGGGAGGGGTAAAAAATAAAAATAACACCTAAATCTATCTAATCTAATCTCAATAAATGGAACTATGGATGTAAATGTGTGGAAATGGGTGAAATAGGAGGAGGATGGCAATGGATTTGGAGGTACACAAACTGTTGGGAGAGGGAGACTTGAAAACGCTTGCCTGACAGGATGATTGGCTAGCTCAGAAGAAGTTGGAAGGGGGGAGGGCAATGACTTTTGTTACTTGCTGCACCCGCCTTACTACAAGCCCCATTGGCTCCATGCAGCCTAGCCCGTGGCCAATCATAGACTGCGAAGCCAGTGGTCTGAGGAAGAGGGATTGTGATTGGGCAGGCTGGCTGCTAGTCCAAGCCTCTCCACCCCTGGCACTAGGAAGTCTGCTCCTCAGCTGGCCTCCCTTCCTGGGCCTGGCAGCCCTGTTTTTCCCTCCCGAACGCCACCAAACTCATCCAAGCACAGACAAACTGTTCGGGGCTTCGCACATTCAGTTCAGCCGTTTTGTTCGGCTGTCCAAACAGGCCGAGTTCGGGACGAACACCAAACATCCAAACCGCATTCGCACATCCCTACTCTGGTTCTACTGAAAGAAGGGGAGAAGTACTGCCTACCAGGACTAAGGTGGGTCAAGGGAGTTATCTAGCCTTTCCTCACTCCTGGGCACAAGAAATGAAGGCGATGTCCTTGGACAGCATGTAGTGGGCTGAGATCCCGGCAGGGAACATCCCTGATGGTGTTTTCATACATGATGGCACCTAGCGCTGCCACACACTAATCCTGCCTAGGGTAAGGGCCCTTACCCCAGGCAGGATTTGTCTCAGTCACCAAACAAATGTGACAGCGGCTGGGACCGGGAGTGGGTGGGGTAATGCACGGACGTGGGTATGCGCGGATGTGGCCTGAGCACAGCCTGCCCTCCTCATTGATGGGCGTCCATGGCTGCCTGGAGGCCACTGTGGCTGCCCGGAAGAGCAGAAGATCCAGAGTTGGGTAAGTCAGAGCAGTCCATCAAATATGACGGGCCACTCTACCCCAGTCCAGAGACCAGTTGCACAGGCCGTGGCAGCGCTTAGCCTGGGGTGTTCCTTGACAATGCTCCTGAGGCATGGCTTGGGCTAAGTACTGCCACAGCCCAAGCAAACCCCAGGTCCAGCCCAAGGTAACATCTAGTGATTGTTTTTAGACGTGATGGCCCCCCAGGTGTCCACCAATGGTACTGTCATGTTAATGGGAAATCCTGTCATGTTGGGAACATCATGTATGTTCATTAGAATTTTTGAGTCTGAGATGTTTCACAATTCTGTTGTTTTGGGGTTTGCAGTTAGTGATTTTTCTGCAACTTCTGCAATTATTTGGTACTTTCTCTAATTTTTCAGCAGCTACCATAATTTTTGGTACCTATCATCATTTTAGTTCATACTGCCATTTTCCAGAATGTTTGTATCCCAGTCTTGTGGCTTTCCCAGCTCCTGTCCCCATTCCCTTTTCACCTCTTAATGCTCTTCTCCCAATTGGGGTGGGGGAGAGGTGGGAGGAGAAGGAGGCTGTGCCTGCTGTGTCTGGTCCATGCATGCCTGCTTCTCCTGTCACTCTGCTGATCATGCTGGCATGTACAAAAATTCTGAAAGTACCTACCAATGTGTATTTCCAAATGGGAACAAACAAATTTTTATTTATTTATTTATTTTATTTTATAGATTTATACCCCACCCCTCTTGCAAAAGCACCAAATGTGGTGAAAGCCCAGTAAGTTTCTGCATTGCTGAGGAGGTGGCAAAAAGGCTGTTTTCAATAAAAACAGGATTTGTTGTGATTCCTCATTTCAGCTCCAGTTGCTGGGAAGTAACACTGAAACAGGTTTCCTATGAGACCTTTGGGTGTAAGTTAGATACACACTGGACCTGTAGTGACTGTCTGTGAAATGAATTTTTTCCTCAGATTGGTTTAGAAATAAAGATTTGTGACCTTTAAACTCCATAACGCTTGTCTTTTCCTTCTCCCATTGGTGCAGCAACAAGCTGCTACACCTGAAAAAAAGAATATTCACACCAATTTCAAAAACCTATTGGCTAATTCGATAATAGCTTTAAAATGTGAGTCTAGGTTGTCTGATTGAGGTCTAATGCTTAATGAGACAATGTGTGAAACCAAATTGTAGAGTAGCCCATGAGTCACCTGTTCGTCTGTTTGTTGGCCACCAGATATTCACCAAGGACTGCTGCCACAGGGTGGGTAGGTGGCTGTTACTGGATGCGCCGTTGGAAAGGTCAGTGACATCGTGCATGGATAGCCAAGACAATCCAGGCTAATGTGCACCCTCCTGTCTGTTAGGCCCCGCCCAGCCTGCAACAAGGTGAGGTCAAAGGATCAGGCCCAGAAGGACGTGCTCACCCCAGCTGACAAACATCTGATGGGGGTGAGGAGCATACTCCCCTGGCCCATCAAACAGCTTATGGAAGCCTGAAGGCACCCCCCTATCACATCTTTAGCACATATAGCCACATGGGGTGAGAGTGCTCCTCTGGGGCACCCGATCAACTGTTTGGTGGGTTGGGTCCTCCAGGAAGGCCACCCCCTGATCAGTTATTTTGCATGTGCACCCAGGCTGGATGAGGACTCTCCTCCAGGCCCCCCGATGAGCTGTTTAGCACATGCACCTGGTCCACCAAACAGCTGATTGGGGGGCCTGGAGGAGCAGCTCCAATAAGCTGTTTGGTGCATGCACCTGGGCCCAATGAGGGTACACCTCCAGGCTCTCAAATCAGCTGTTTGGCATGTGCACCTGGCCAGCGAAATAGCTGATGTGGGGGGGCTGGAGGAATGCCCCCTAGGGATGGGTGAACGCGGTTCAGAAGTTCGGAGTTCAGCCCGAACTCGGCCTGCTCGGACGACCGAAACCGAAACCGAACCTGAACTGACCAAACCGAACTAGATTCCGAACATCAAAATGACTGAACAGTTCGGGTAGTTCAGATCGCGTTCGGGTGAGCTCAGGTGGCAAAAAGATGTCACTGGAAGGCAAAACATGACAGGGAGGGGGAGTCAGCTAAGGAGCAGACTTCCAGGCACCAGGGGTGCAGAGGCTTGGAGTAGCAGCCAGTCTGCCCAATCATCATCCATTTTTGCCTCAGACCACTGGCTTCACAGTCTGGCCACGGGCTAGGCTGTACGGAGTCAATGGGGCTTGCTGTGAGGCGGGCGCAGCAAGAAACAAAACTAATTGCCTCCCCCCCTTCCCAACACCTTCTGAGCTCCCACCACCTTCCCAACACTGTTCCTGAACAGTAGGCATTTCAGAAGGCTCCCTCTCCCAGCAGTTTTTGTTCCTTCCTATTCGTAATCCATTGCCATCTTCCTCCTATTTCACCTATCCAACCCATTTACCTCCATATTATCATTTATTTAGATTAGATTAGATAGATTTAGGTGTTGTTTTTTGTTTTTACCCCTCCCTGTGTTCCCTGTGTTCAATCTTCCTTCCCCCCTCCCTTCTCAATTGAATCCTTTCCCTCTCCTTCTTATTCCATCCTTGATTCCCTTCCCCTGTTAAGTTTTGGATTTATTTAGTGTAGGATTATTAGATTGATTTTCATATCAGTTTTGTGGTCCTCCCTGTGTTCTTTGTGTTTCCCCCTGTGTAATAGTGTGTCTGTGTATATATATATATTAACTACAAAGGCCTTGTCCTACAAACACATTGTATCTCTATCTATCTCTATAACTAAGCCAACTACTATGTATATCTATCTAGTAACTGTCTATCTAATAACTTTATATATATAGTAGATAGTATATATATATATATATATATATATATATATATATGTCTAGATAGATAGATAGATAGATAGATAGTAACTATATATATATAGCTATATACTATATATCGATATCGATATCGATATATAGTATCTACATATATATATCTACATATATATATATAGTTACTATCTAGATATATATAGATGTAGATATATATATCTAGATATAGATATAGATATACTATCAACTATATATATAAAGTTATTAGATAGACAGTTACTAGATAGATATACATAGTAGTTGGCTTAGTTATAGAGATAGATAGAGATACAGTGTGTTTGTAGGACAAGGCCTTTGTAGTTAATTATTAGGATATTCCATTTAGTTCAATAGATATGTAGATATAGATATATATAATATTAGATAAAAAATTTAATTTTTATTTTTTTAAAAACTCAATAGAAAAACAGTATTTTGGAGGGTGAAAAGGAGAAGGGAAGGAGAGGCCGGTCTGCTGCCCATAGGGGAGGCAATGGGGCACGTGCCAGAGGCAGCAGGGGCCGTGCCAGAGGAGTGGCATTAGGCAGAAGCAGTAGCCCAAGCACATCACCACGCCCCAAACTCAGCAGGCCTGCTTTAGGGCCTCAGGCTTCATTGTCTCAGTATCGCCTCCTGGCAGTGCCCTCCTCCACTGCCATGCAAGGCACTGGAAGGTCTGCAGTAGTGAGGCTGCGTCTATCTCTGATGCTGCTGGTGCTGGAGCTGGAGCAGGTGCTGGTGCTGGTGCTGCTTTCGATGTTCCTATAGGACCACCAATGTCCCCCACTGTTGAGGCGATCCCCAGAGCTGGTGGATCCTACCCTGGCTGCTGGAGGCAGGGCCCGATCCCTGGACAATGTCAGTAGGGAGAGGAGTAGCAGCAGCAGCAGCTGCACTAGCAGCTATAGAGGGGGGTACAGGGAGAGTGCCCGCAGCATGGCGGGCACGGGCAGTCTAGCCTCAGGGTCCCAGTACTCCCCTTTATGGGACATCACTGGGATCACGGATAGGAGTGAGTCAGAGGCAGACACTAGTGCTGCAGAGGAGATGTCTGCAGCTGAGGCGATGGCTGAGCCTCCTCCCAGAGCTGTGTCGCCAGAGCCACCAAGTTCTCCCCCTCCCAGCAGTGTTGGCAGCAGTGCCTCACTCAGGGTGGGCCAGAAGGCAAGAGGGTGGAAAAATCCACAATCTGGGAACATTTTAAGCAGGTGCGGGCAGATGATCCCAGACAGGTGCAGTGCACTGTGTGCAAAAAGGTGGTAAAGCATGGGCAGGTGCTCAGCAACCTGGGGAAAACGGCAATGGCAAGCCACCTAAAGTCATGCCACAGTGCTCTGCTGCTCAGTGGGAAGTCAGGGGAAGTGGATGCAAGCAGGTTCCCAACTGGAGCGGCCAGGTGCCCGGCTCCTTCAGTGGGGCAAGTGTCCTGCACCAGCACCAACCGCTGCCTCTAGCAGCAGAAGTGGTATTCCTCCTGCTAGGAGGCAGAATAGCAGCAGGAACCTCCCCAGCAGCGCTGTCAGTCCACCATGGAGGAGATGGGGTGGGGGGATCTGTCAAGGCCATCAGCAGGGCGCCATGGCACTGGCCTCCAAGAGAAAGTGAAGTGCATGTTGGCAGAAATGATTGCCTTGGATGGGCAGCCCTTCTCAAATGTGGAGGAGAAGAGCATCCAGTGGCTGATTGGGTTCCTGTCCCCCAACTTTAAGTTGCCTCCCCACTCTACCCTGAGTCGGATTGTGGTGCCACAGCTCTACAGGACTTTGAAGGAGTGGGTGAGGGAGCAGCTGGCAGGGGCTGGGGGGGGGCCACGGTCCACTTCACCACTGACCTGTGATCCTCCAGAAATGCCCAGCATGCCTACCTGGCAGTGACTGCACACTGGTGGCAGGACCCAGAGGCAGGGCTTGGCAGCGGCAGGAGGGATCCTGAAGCAGGGTACAGGTGGGCCCTGCTTTAGGCAGAAGATATGGACAGCTCCCACACCTCAAGAAACCTCGAGGCAGCCCTGGCCACCATGGTGAGGGAGTGTGGTCATGGAAAACGTGGCCAATATACTGAAGGCAGTTCGTGACGGGGGCTTCACAAGCATCCCTTGCGCCACCCCCCCCCTCCATCTTGTGGTCAAGAATGCTCTGGGCTTGGGGAATAAGGGGATTGGGTCAGGCACCCTTACTTCCCTGGTCGACTGGGGGAGGAAGCTGGTGGGGTTCTTCAACCGTAGCATGAAGGGCAGCGAGTTCCTCCGGGAGAAGCAGGCCAAGCAAGGGTCGCCGGTGCACCAGCTCATCCAGGATGTCTCCACCAGGTGGAATTCCACCTTCCTGATGCTCGAGCGGCTTCTTGAGCAGAAAGCCACCCTGCATCAGGTGGAACTGGAGACAGACATTGAGGCACCTCCAGGGAACAACAGGGAGAAATGGGAGATGATAACTCAGACGGTCTTCGTCCTGAGACCATTCCTGGCCATGACGGAGACTGTGAGCAGCTCCACCACCACCTTCAGCCAGGTGACCCCCTGGTCCATAGTCTCCAGAGGAGCTTGGACAAGATTCTTGGGGGGCGGGATTATGACCTTCCAGGCAGGAAGATCTCCAATGAGGTGCTTAACCTGGCATGGAAGCTGAAGGCGGGGCTAAGTGCGTGCTTTGATGAGCTCCTGTGCCGGGAGGAATATGTCCTGGAAACCATGCTGGACCCCAGGATCAAGGGCAGTATGGTACGTGAAACAGTTGTCTATGGCCCCTGGAAGGGTGCGCTGGTGCAGAAGGTCCAGCAGGCAGAGCGGTCCATGCAGCAGGATGCCCCTGGGGATGGTGGGAGTGGGAGCAGCGACCCCTTCCAGCCATCTGGGTCTATCTCTGCTCCTAGCCCCAGCGGTAGCAGCAGCNTGTGCAGGCCACTCTGGGGAGCATGCGGCCCAGCACAAAAGGGCAAGCAGCGTGGCTGAGGGCAGTGGGGCAGGTGGTGCCCACCCAGAGCTACTAGAGGGAGTATGATGGCACCTCAGCAGCAGTGGAGAGGGAGACCTACCTGGAGGAGGAGCCATGCATTGATCCCAGCAGTGATCCCTTGGCCTACTGGGTCGGCAAGGCCAAAGTGTGGCTGACCCTGTCAAAAGTGGCCACGTGTATCCTGACCTGCCCACCAACCAGTGTCCCCAGCGAGCGGGTATTCTCTGTGGCAGGGGCCAAGTTGCTGAGGTGCTGTCCCTCCCTCCCAATGCCTGGCACCTGCCCTGCCTCTCTCTCTGCCTGTCTCTCTCTCTCTCTTACTAGATGGCCTCGGCCACCTTATCCAACTGACCTCATGATGCAGGGTGGCATTGGGAAACAAACTGTAAGCCTGCCAGTTGGCCTAAGGCTACACGATCTCAGCCCGCCTATGTGACACTGACTGGCTGTCGCACTGCACAGTCTTTGCTAGCCTATCTGAGTGCCCTGCTGCCAATGTCCCGACCTGCCTGCCCTACTGCCTCCCATGCCATGCTGCCTGTCTGCCTGCCCAGCTTGCCGCCAAGCTCAAAGCATGCCTCAGTCTGCCTTCCTGCCTCCCATGCCAAGGTGCCTGTCTGCCCACCCATGTTTCCTAGCTCAAAGCCTGTCCAAGCCCACCTGCCCTACTGCTTCTCATGCCATGCTGCCTGCCTGCCTACTCACCTGCCCAGGTTGCAAAGCTCGAATCCTTCCTCAGTCTGCCTGACTGCCACTTATGGCATGCCACTTGACTGCCTGCCCTGGCAACCAATGTCTGTTGCTGCTAGTGCCAATGGCTCCCAGGCCTATATGCTGTCTGTGCCAAGGGTTCTGTACACTGGCAATCCACTGTCTTCTGGTGCCAATTCCCCCCAGGACAGGCCTATCTGCTTTATGTGGCAAGGGTTCTGTACCCTGGCAACCAATGTCTGCTGGTGTTAGTGCCAATGGCCTCCAGGCCCGGCCTTTATGCCATCTGTGGCAAGGGTTCTGTACCCTGGCAACCCACTGTCTGCTGCTGCCAATGGTCTCCAGGCCTATATGCTGTATGTGCCAAGGTTTCTGTGCCCGGGCAACCCAATGTCTGCTGCTGCTACTGCCAATGCTGCCTCTGCTGTCCATGCCATGGGTCCTGTGCCCGGGAAATCCAATGTCTACTCCAGATGCCAATTCTGCCTCTGGAAAATCCAATGTCTGCTGCCAGTGCTGCCTCTGCTGTCTGTGCCTTGGTTTCTGCAGCCCGGCAATCCAATGTCGGCTGCTGCTACCAATGCCACCCATGCTGTCTGTGCCACAGGCTCTGGGGCCTGTCATTCCACCCACAGAGAGCCTTCATTCAACCGCACCAAGAAACAGCCACTCCATCCCCAGGACCCACCGTCATGGGTCTGGGGCCATCAGTCCTCGCACAGGGCACTGTCATTCCACTGCATCAAGAAATAGTCACTCCAGCCCCAGGACCCGCCATCAGGGTTCTGGGGCCAAGTTACAGGCAGGGAGGATTGTGGCCAATATCTAGAAGCTGCCACTCTATTCCCAGGACCAGCCATCATGGGTCTGGTGCCATCATTCCTCACACAGAGGCGATGTCATTCCACCGCATCAAGAAATAGCCACTCCAGCCCCAGGACCTGCTGTCAGGCTTCTGGGGCCAAGTTACAGGCAGGGAGGGATGTCCCAATATCCAGAAGCTGCTACTCTAGTTCCAAGACCCACCATCATGGGTCTGGGGCCATCGTTCCTCGCACATCCTAAAAGAATCTTAAACCTCTCCTTCAGGCCAGGATCCTTGTTCTGTGACTTTGTCATGGTTAGCTAAAAAGTGCCAGGGAACTTTCACCTGCTCCAGTCAGCAGGCACCTGCCCCTGCACAGCCCCCTTACCCTGTCCCCTCATCATTCTTAGCCTGGACCTCAATGCTCTTGGAATTTAAGGTGCTGATGGCTCCCGTGCATGGGGCCATCAATGAAGTATGTCATGCAAGGTGTGCAGATTAGGAAATTCGTGCCAATGGGTGACAATTGAGGGTGGGAGGGATTGGTCAAAGGACATTATACCCATATGTTTGTGTCTCTGTCACAGTTATTTTGTATGTGGGTATTTAGGTAGGTGTGGGTGGAAAGTTTTACTTGCTTTCCTGTCTCACTTCAGTCTCTAGACCTCCCAGTTGCCATCATTCCGCTCACGGAGATGGCCCCCAGGTCTTGTCCTATATGCTGTCTGTGCCAAGGGTTCTATACCATAGCCACCAATGTCTTCGGCTTCCAGTGCCAATTGCCCCCAGGCCAGGCCTGTATGCTGTCTGTGCCATGATGCTGTTCTGTACCATGGAGAACAATGGTTCTGTACCCTTGCAACCCACTGTCTGCTGCTGTCTGTGCCAAGGGTTCTGTACCCCAGCTTGCCACCAAGCTCAAAGCCTGCCTCAGCTCGCCTTCCCATCTCTCATGCCAAGGTTCCTGTATGACTTCCCAGGTTGCTGCCAAGAGAGAGAGAGAGAGAGAGAGAGAAATAAGAGAGAGAGAGAGAAAGTCTCCCCACTGCTAGGAGAGATAGACATGATTCCACCCATGCTGTCACCTGCACTATATGGCCAGAGAGAGAGAGAGAGAGAGAGAGAGAGAGAGAGGGAGAGAGAGAGAGTCTCCCCACTACAATGAGAGAGATGGGGTGGAGGGGAGGCCAGCTCAAACTGCCACCTACCAGAACCAGGAAGAAATCCCATCTGTGCTCATGCGCCCGATGCCCACATCCAGCAGCAAACCTACCAGAATGAGATGGAATATAACACAATATATTATATGAGTCTGCCTGCCTTTGTGCATTCCTGTACCTGCTGCTACCACCTGTCGCATGATTGAATGAAGTGTGCCCAACCATGCACTAATTCTAGGGACATAATTATCATTAAACTAAACTCAGATAGGCTGTCATTCCATTGTACCTGAATCAGTCATGCCTGCCAATTCCAGGAACCATCAATGAGATTCTGGGACCATCATTCCAGTCACTGGGGGCTGAATTCCATTTCACTGCATCCAGAAGTCCGGTGCCCACATGCCAGCCAGCCTGCCCCCCCCCCAACATCCTACTTCTCTGCGGATGCCCGCTGAAGCTGCTGGAAATACAAGCCCCGCCGACCACCAGCTCCTGCTGCCCGCTGCCAAGGTCAGGAGCCTGTCTCTCTTTCTCTCTGGCAGTGGCACACCCACACAGACACAAGCCCTGCCCCTCCAGGGGGGCTGTCTACAAGTTGAGACCCTGCTTCTGCCTGCCACATCTTTGGGTTAATAACTTAACTACGCTACATGTGGAGCCAGCCAGATGCTGCTGGTAGGGATCGACAAGCTGTATGAGAT
>QEPC01015351.1:3416657-3450346 GCA_003113815.1 Sphenodon punctatus | reverse complement strand
CCCTAGGGGCAGGGACCTTGTCTATTTTATTACTTTGTAAAGTGCCAGGTACACTGCTGGCACTATATAAATGTTTGTTAATAATAATACTAATAATCTCAGTGGAGATGTACTGGCTGTACGCCTCCACCTTCTCTCTCTCCACCTCGATCACCTGGAACTGTTCCATCAGGCGGCTATCCAGGCAGCAGACGCCCTTCATTATTTGGTGGCCAGGTCTCTCAAGTACGGCCCAAAAGGCCTTGGCTGCAGCAGACTCCTGGCACCTGGGGGACTCCACATCGGGGCTGGAGGAGGGGGAAGGGCTTACATGCCGCCGCCTCTGGGTTGCCTTCCCCCCCTTCTGGTGCTGTTGCTCGGGCTCCACAGCCATGCCAGAGTCCTCAAGCCGCCTCACCGTCCAGTTGTGGAGCTTTTCAATTGGACAATTAGCCCCTATGTGGTCCCCTCTTTCTGCCTCCTTAATCTTTTGCTGCAGATCTAAAGAGCATAAAAAGATAGGAACATAAGAAGTGCCATACTGCATCAAACGAATCATCTGTGTCAAGCGCTGCCTGCATTCTATCTCCACAAGTGGGTGGGTGGCCAATCTCTCTCTGCAGGCAGCTTCCATTCCTAACAGGTCATAGGGCAATCCATTCTCTGTTGTTCAAGCCCCCGTGCCTTACCTTGCAGATGGCAATTCCATCACCCTTGTCATAAAACCTCCAGACATCGGAGCGGCTTGTCTGCCGACTGTCTGGGAGTGGCACTGGCGAGTCTGACCTCCGCCTGGGTGTCCTGCATGGTGGGGCACCTGCACCGGCATCCGATTCCTCTCTGAAACAGTAACACATAAACAACACCTAAGTAATAACATGCATTTATGATGATGCCTCTAGTCCTCCATCCTTGGGTTGCTAGGGATGGCAATGGAAGATGGTGACCCTGGCTGGCACGTGCAAATCCTACCCCCCTTTGGATGCTTGGGATGTCAATGGAGAGATCCTGGCTGGCACGTACAAATCCTACCCTCCTTGGGGTGCTGCTAGGGAGGAATGGCAAATTGAGAGACCCTGGCTGGCACATGCAAATCCTACCCTCCTTCGGGTGCTTCTAGGGAGGGATGGCAAATTGAGAGACCCTGACTGGCACATGCAAATCCTATCCTCCTTGGGGTGCTGCTAGGGAGGGATGGCAAATGGAGAAAACCTGGCTGGCACGTGCAAATCCTGCCCTTATTTGGGGGTGCATAGGGATGGAAACTGGAGAGTGGAGACCCTTGCCAGGGATGGCTGGCAGACACATGTTTGGGTGGGGGTGCTGCTCGTGCTCATTCCTGACTGTTGGAAGAGCCCCCCACACTACTGTACCCTCTCTCTCTGTGGCAGACATCCGCTGCTACCCGCTGATGCCCACTTTTTGTACCTGATTGATGCCCACCACCGACGCACCCACCCGCACGCCAGTGAGCTTGCTCTAACAGATGCAGCCTTAAGTTTCTTGTCCTCAAAGTTAAAAAAAAGTTTACAAACCTGGCAGCAGTGGCAGCAGCACCTCCTTTTCCCACTGGCTCTGGCTCCTCCTCCACCAACGAAGGTCCAGCAGCGGCCGGAGGAACCCCTTCCTCCACCACTGGCTCCGCCACCTTGGCCTTCCCCATGCCTGGCATTTAATGGTGGTGGCACTGGTCACCTTCTCCTTCATTTAAAAAAAAATTTTTTTTTTAAACACACAGCCAACACATACAGCACCCAGCAGCACTCACCAACCAGCCAAACCAAAACCAACACACACCACACAGTCAAAACACACAAATCACAACTGAACACCCAGCCAGCCACAACACACATGCTCTCATCCACACAAGCTCTGCACACACTCAAATTTCCGGTTTCCGTCACGATCACGGGCTCTCATGATACTTTTTCTGAACACCCGAACCGCACCGAATATGATCAAACCAAATGGCCGAACCCGAACGAGCGAACCAAACCGGACTGAAACGAATGACTGAACCTGTTCGCCCATCCCTAGTGCCCCGCTTATCAGTAGGGATGTGCAAACAGAACCATGTTTGAATGTTTGGCCGTTCGGTGGTTCGGGTCAAATGTTGAGTTTGAATTCAGTATTCAGTTTGGTTGGGCTTGGTTTGGTCTTTAGTTTGGTGCAATCAGGAACTAAAAATGACATTTGGTTTTTGAAATAAACTAAAAAGCATATTTCTGGCTATAACCTTTTTGTTTCTTATTCATTTTTGATGAAATTTGGGGAGCTTGTACCCCCAATGGAGGGCACTATATGTAGCAAAATTTTGAATGATTAGATAAAGGCAACCGATTCCAGAAGTAATTGAAAGTTGTGATTTTAAGAAAAGCTCCATACACATTAATGGCTACAACTTCTTTATCTTGCATCCAATGTTCATGAAACTTGTGCATATTATGTCCATCCATATGCTTAATATTTCTGCTAATTTTCAGAAAGAGTGGATGAAGGGTCCCAAGGGTATAAGACATTAACCTGAAAATACATATCCAGCTGTAAAATTTTGATATTCCATTCTGTTTACAGGATATTTGGCAAGAATGTATCAAATACCTTTCCTGCCCATTCAACAAATGTACAGGAGATTTTGATAAAAGGACCCAATTATATAAGCAATTGATGTTGTCCCCATGACGATCATTATTCAGATGAATATCAGCATATTCAGTGCCAGTCAGAGGCAGGCATCCTGCATGGCAGGGGGAGATAGACGATAGGAGGAAGGATGTGGAGCAACACCAAAGATTGACAGACACATTCAATGGCCAAACACATTACTGCAAGCTTCTAGCTTTACAGGACCAATTGGTAGTGGCTTCGAGGTTGGCATAGGGAGTGGCCCTGAGGAAGGCATAAGCAACATAACTGGGACTTCTGATATAGCATCCCAGAAGTCAGGAGACATAGTTTAAACACATCCATGCTGGCCAATTATCATCACAATCACATCCTGCAGCACTGAGACAGAGGACATAAGAGAATTTCTATTGACTCTTTCCTAAACAGATGCTTCTGACTTCCCAGAAACAAGTGGGGAAGATATGTTGGGATTGTCACAGCACAGAATGAGGATATTTTGTTGACATTTCTGTTGGCCAATTGGCATCACAAACCAATCTTATACCACAGTGACATAAGAGAATCCCAGGCATAGGGCCCTTCTCTACATATATTGTACAAGCATATAAAATGGGGACCCTTTATAAAAACTTTCTGATATTTGGCAGAGATGATCAGAAAAGTGTAATATATAGCTCTGCCAAATGTCATGTACACTGGTTGGACTACAAAGTTGTTATAGTCAGACATACATTTATATGTTAATTGCTTATACCACCAAGACCTTTTTTTCAATCCTTCTGAAATTTGGCAAAGGTACTAAATATGGGAATGGGTATAAAATACACAAATTTCACCCACATTATATATGAGGCAAAGAAGTTACAGCTAAGAATGTATATGTAGAATATTGCAAAATACAATAATTCAACTGCTTCTAAAATTGGATTCCTTTATCCAATAATTTTGAAATTTGGTACACATAATGCTTTCTATTGAAGGTATAGGCATAACAAGTTTCAGCCACATAGCATAAAGAACCAAAACGTTAAAGCTGATAATGTGTTTTCCATTTAAACCAATGGAAATTCAATTCTGAACTCACCGAACACAACCAAACCAAACGTTTGAATTCAAGTTCAGTTTGCACGTTTGGTTTGGTTGACCAAACTATTCGAGTTTGGTTTGAACTCCGAACTTCCGAACCACATTCGCCCATCCCTACTTATCAGCTGTTTGACACACGCACCTGCACCTGGTGTGGGTGTGCCTCTAGGCCCCCACATCAGCTCTTTGGCTGCAGATCCTCCCAGGGGCCTGATCCTGCTGGGAAGCAGGGGTCTGGGAGTCCTGTTTCATGTGGACAGCTCTTCAGCTGACCTGCGATGTGGAGGGACTTGTGACAGCAGTTCCCCCTCACCTGGATTTCCCAGAGGTGGGGCTGCTCATTTATTTATTTTATTTATTTTATAGATTTATATCCTGCCCCCTCCTGCAATGCAGCTCGGGGCGGCTAACAACAATGATAAAAACAGTTAAAATCAGTTAAAATATAAATATAAAATGCATCAATAAAACAGGGCTAAAAGACAATAGTAAATAAATAAATGGGCGGGGGATTAAAATCACCCCCCCCCCACCCTCCCTCCCAAAGGCCTGGGCAAACAGCCAGGTCTTACAGTTCCGCCGAAATGTCAAAAGGCTTGGGGCCAGGCGAGCTTCCTCCGGAAGGGAGTTCCACAGCCGCGGCCCTACCACCGAGAATGCTCGCTCCATCGTGGCCCCCCGCTTAACACGGGGGACCTCCAGGAGGGCACCCCCGGCAGACCGCAGGAGCCGTTCCGGGGCGCGAAGGGCGAGGCGGTCCCTAAGGTAAGAGGGGCCAAGGCCGTATAGGGCTTTATAGATCATCACTAGGACCTTGAACTTGGCCCGGCACACTATCGGCAGCCAGTGCAGCGCTCGGAGCACCGGTGTAATGTGCTCCCGGCGACCCGTCCCCGTAAGAAGACGAGCCGCCGCATTCTGCACCAGCTGCAGCCTCCGGGCCAAGAACAAGGGAAGCCCCACGTAGAGCGCGTTGCAGTAGTCGAGCCGCGAGGTGACGAAGGCATGGATGAGGGAGGCCAGGTCCGGGCCAGAGACATACGGACGCAGCCTACGTACCAGATAAAGCTGGCGGAAGGCAGCCTTAGCGACTGCCTCCACCTGCCGCTCCAGCCGCAGGTCTGCGTCCAATATGACCCCCAGACTCCGGACCTGCTGAGCTACAGGGGGGCAAACCCCCCCAATCAGGGGGGCCACCACCCCCTTCGCCCTCCCCACCACCATCACCTCCGTCTTATCTGGGTTGAGCTTCAGTCTGCTCCGCCGCATCCAATCCGCCACGGCCTCCAAACATTGGGATAGCACCGAGACAGCAGGGTCTGGGTCAGTAGAAAACGAGAGGTACAGCTGAGTATCATCAGCATACTGGTGACATCGCACCCCGAACCCTCTCACGACCTCCCCCAAGGGCTGCATATAGATGTTAAATAATAATGGAGACAAGATCGATCCCTGCGGAACGCCACACGGTAAGGCGCGGGGGCTCGATGTTTCCTCCCCCAACACCACCCGCTGGCTCCTCCCCGAGAGGAATGAACGGAACCATTCAAGAACAGTCCCGTCCAGACCCCCCAGGTCACGCAGCCGTCTCAACAGCAGCCCATGGTCCACGGTGTCAAAAGCGGCCGAGAGATCAAGCAGGATGAGAAATGTCGAACATCCCGCATCCATCTCCCGGCGGAGAGAACTGCCTTCTCTGCTGTCCCAAGGAGTGGCAGATGCAGTGGCACTCCCTGGGGCAGTCAGGAGATTTGGCTCTTCCCTATCTTGTTTGCTTTCACCTGCACTGTTGAAATATAACATTGATTAGTCTAATTTTATGCAATCTAAAGTGTGTATTTCTTGATGATGAAAACTACAGAAGACTTTTTAGCCTTCTTAAAATGTGGCTATGGAACCTCATTAAAATTAGTGAATACTTTATGCTCCATCAGTTGTATTAGCCCAGTAATAATTAATTCATTGTGGGTCAAACACAATTAGTTGTTTCCAAAGTATGGCATCACATTATACTTCCCAAGCCCTTAACTTTTTTAGCATAATAGTTTGTGTGAAAAGCTTTGAGTTGCTAGCTGTCTCAGTCTGAGCTGTAAAACAGAGTTGTGTTCTGTAACTGCTGTACGTTAAGAATAATCTAAATGTATTGCTTCATTTATGGATCCAAGCATAGAGGATTAGCTGCAGGCTATCCCTGCACATTCACAAGTGCCAAATAGAGGAATTTGATGAGAGCAGGGAGCTCTCTTTTAGGCATTATGACTAAATTTGAAGATTGTTTTGGTGGAGGACAGGGAAACAGTCTTATTGACCTAAAGACACCCTCTTTTGACTGCTCATTTTTTCTGTAATACAAGTTACAATAAGTACCTAGTTCCATTGTAAGTGAGAGGTAATCTTCTTTTGATGTAGGACAGTCTTTTCAGGATACTGTGCAATTTCTGTTGAATGTATATTATTACCTCAAAATAAGGTGGGTTTAAGATTAACAGAACCAGAGGCACAAGGTGAAACACAGTAATGTGGATTTGGGGATGGATTATTATAATTTTTGTTTCTTTTTTTCTTCTCCTTTAGACTTGGATGTGTTGTTTTTTTTAAAAAAATACTGGCCCTTAAGTACTCATGTCAGATACTGACAAATGCAGTACTAAGCTAGTTTGTATGCCTTCCATGTATGATAATTATTAGCTGTCAGTTTAATATTGTGTAGAATTGATATCAAAATGCTATTGCTAGTTTTTGAGGTATTGTGAGATTTAATCTTTCTACAATACTTATCTCTCTGGTACTCATATTTTGATTTATGCTTGGACTACAAAAATGTCGAGAGGCTGTTTAATGGAAATGATGTTCCATTTCCTTGTTGTCAAAGCTCTCCCTCCTTACTCCTTTCTCTCCGGATGGGACAACCCTTTCATGCGAGACCAGGTGCACATTATAGAATATTTGTAAGAACCATATTCAACTGTGATGCATAAGAAAAAATATATGGATGTGCAAACGCGGTTTGGAAGTTCAGAGTTCAGACCGAACTCGACTAGTTCGGTCGACTGAACCGAACTTCTGAACCGAACTTGATTCGACCGAACTGTTCGGTCAAATCTGAACCAGTTCAGAAGGCCAAAACCAGCTTAAAACACCAGTTTTGAATGTATGAACTTGGTTCAGAAGTTCAGAATTTGACCGAACCCGACTAGTTCGGTCAACCAAACCGAACTCAATTTTTGAACCGAACCGAATTTCTGAACTCGGTTCTGTTCACACAGCCCTATACAAATATTATTTATTTTAACCAAGCATATATCAAACAACAGCAGTGACATTACCATTGTGTATATTTATTTATTTATAAATATTTGTTAGCCACCCCCTCGTGCCTACGGCATCTTGGGGCGGCTTACAGCATAAAAAGACACAATAAAATTCATTAAAACAATGTTTTAAAAATACAATCCCACCCTCCCCTCCGAAGGCCTGGGCGAACAGCCAGGTCTTGCAGGCTCGCCGAAATGCCAACAAACCTGGGTCCAGATGGGCTTTCTCTGGGAGGGAATTCCAGAGCCTCGGCCCGGCCACCGAGAATGCCCTCTCCATTGTGACCCCCCGCTTTACATGGGGACCTCCAAAAAGGCACCCCCGGTGGACCTCAGGGATCGCTCTGAGGCATGGAGGGTGAGGCAGTCCCCAAGGTATGAGGAGCCCAGACCGTGTAGGGCTTTATAGATCAACACTAGCACCTTGAATCAGGCTCGGTACGCTATAGGTAGCCAGTGCAGAGTACGAAGCACAGGTGTTATGTGCTCCCGCCTTCCCGTCCCCATAAGGAGACAGGCCACCACATTCTGTACCAGCTGCAGCCTCCGAACCAGAAACAAGGGAAGCCCCACATACAGCGCATTGCAGAGGTCTAGCCTTGAGGTGATGAAGGCATGAATGAGGCTGGCCAGGTCGGGCCTGAAAATGTATGGACACAGCCTCTGTACCAGATACAGCTGGCAGAAGGTGGCCTTAGCCACCATCTCTACCTGCTGATCTAGCCGGAGCCCCGAGTCCAACACCACCCCTAGACTGAACCTGCTGGACTACAGGAGGGCAGACCCCGCCCTACCAGGGGAGCCAGCACCTCCCTCGCCCTACCCACCACCATCACCTCCATCTTAGCGGGATTGACCTTCAGTCTGTTTTGCTGCATCCAATCCGCCACAGCCTCCAAACATTGGGAAAGTAATGAGACAGCAGGACCTGGATCAGTTGAAAATGAGAGGTACAGCTGAGTATCATCAGCATATTGGTGACATTGCACCCTGAACCCTCTCATGATCTCCCCCCAGGGGCTGCATATATACATTAAATAATAACAGAGACAAGATCTAACCCTGCGGAACACCACAGGTCAAGGCCCGGTGGCTTGATGTTTCAGCCCCCAGCACCACCCGCTGGCTTCTCACCGAGAGGAATGAGAGGAACCACCCTAGGACAGTCCTGTCCAGACCCCCCAGGTCTCGCAGCCATCTCAGCAGCAGCCCATGGTCCACGGTGTCAAATGCAGCTGAGAGATCTAGCAGGATCAAGAATGTTGAACATCCTGCATCTATCTCCTGGTGGAGATCATCCACCAAGGCCACCAATACTGTTTCTGTACCATAGCCGGGGTGGAACCCAGATTTAAAATGGTCCAGAAAACCAACACTTTCCAAATGCGCCTGGAGCTGCAGTGCTACTGCCCATTCAATAACCTTCCCTAAAAAGGGAAGATTAGAGATGGGTCGGTCGCTGGTGAGAGTGTCCACATCCAAGGATGACTTGGCTTCTTCAGCAGGGGGTGCACCACCGCCTCCTTGAGACTGGATGACAATCTCCCCTGCCGAAGGGACGCATTCACTACCCTCACCAGCACCATCCCGAAGGTCTCCCTGAAGGCTTTCACCAACCAGAATGGGCACAGATCGTGTTCACAACTAGTGGCTTTAACAGACCCCAGGACATTCACTGCATCAGCTGGCATCACTTACTGAAATTCATCCCAGAAAGTTCGACCAGATGGTGCCTCCATAACCTCATGCCCCTTGCTTACTGCTTCCAATCTGGTGTCAAAGTTACTCTGGATCTGAGCAATCTTGTCTGCAAAGTAGGTGGCAAATGCCTCACAGCGGGACTGGGACAAGTCCCCGTCCAGGCGGAGGGAGGCCAGACTGATCAGCCCCCTCACCACCTGGAACAGCTCTGCTGGACGTGACTTTGCAGACGTTATGAGGGCAGCAAAGAACTACTTCTTTGCTGTCCTCACAGCCTCAACATATGACTGCAAGTGGGTCCTATGGAGAAGTCGGTCAGATTCAGAACGAGTCCGACACCAGCATTGCTCTAGGCTCCTACCTACCTGTTTCATATGCCGCAGTCCCTCAGTAAACCAAGGGGCCCTGCGGTGATGAGATGGAGGGAGAAGACATCTCGGAGCCACCCTGTTGACGATCTCCCCCAACAAGATGTTCCAATGCTGGAAAAGCTCATCCACAGAATGGCTGTCCGGGTCTAAGGTTAACTCCCTCAAAGCCTCCTGGAACCACTGAGGTTCCATCAGTCTCAGAGGGCTGACCAACCTAACTGGTCCATTCCCCTATAAGCTTTGGGGGATTTAAATAACACTTTCTCAGTCCAGTCATGATAAATTATTCAAGAAATTTGGGGTTTCAGTCCTGATAACTACTCTAATGTTCAGTTGTTTAACTGAACTAGAAACCTATTGAGTTAAAACTACATGGGGACTTTCAAACAGAAGCTTTCCTGCAAGGTTTCCACTAGTACTTGCTTGCAGAAATATAATGAGCAAAATTTTCATTGGTCCTTTTCACACAGACACTCTAAAGCCTTTTTTTACATGGATGGTGCAGCAGCGCCAATGGGTGGAGATGGATGTGGACGGGTGGGTGAGCACACCTAGTGAACACCCAGTGGCACCGAACAGGGAGACATTTACATGGACAGTGCCGCAGGGGGTTGTGGGAAGGAAAGGGGAGGGGCCCGCAAACACCCAGGGGCCAAACACCCATCCCAGGAAACACCTCGCAAATACCCGTGCAAGTACATGGATGGCCGGGAACGGCGGGGAAGCCCTGCCCAGCACAGCAATGGCACAGCATGGCTGACTGAGGGAAAACAAAGCTGCGCAATGTGGCCCCACCCCCCAGCCACAAGGACCTGCGTGGGTGGGGTGGGAGGGAGATGGGATGACAGTCGCTACAAAGGAGTTGGCTCCACACAGCCCCGGCACAGAGCCCAGACTGCCTGGTGCCAGCCCCCCCCCCCCCACACAAACACAGCAGAGCAGCACACACACAGCAGGTAACAGAAGCACACAGGGATGGGAACACGGCCCGGGGGGAAAAGGGGGGAAGGCACCCACACAACACAGGTAACACCCCCACACACAAGAGGCACCCACACAAGGGGAGAGGTCAAAGCAAAGCACAACACGGACACACCAGGAAAGGAACACACAAGCCTTTATTAATATGGGGACCCAGCAACAGGGGGCAACAACAACAGGTCAGGGAGGGGGACGGGGCAAGAGAAGGGGGGGGAACAGCACCAGCAGAGGCAGGTCTGGGACAGAACCCCGGTCAATAGGGCCAGCGACACCGCACCCGGCGCCAGAGCTCGACCTACCGTGGTCCAACGAGTGCAGCTGCTCCAGGATGTGCAGGAGGAGCTCCAACAACTCCCCCTGCTCCTGGATCCACTCCACGATCATGGCCTACACTGAATGGGACATAGGGAGAGGAGACAGCCATCAGAGCCGGCCACGGGCACCCAGGAACAGAACCCCCCATGAAGGGACACACTCACAGGGCCCAGCAAACAGGCAGCACACTCACAGATGCCATCGAACAGCTGCCCCACCGCCCACATGTCCCATGCCACCTGCTCCAGCTGCTGCACCATCATGCCCAGGCGCAAGATTGCCAGCAGCACGACAACAGTATCTGCAGGAGAGAAGGGCCATGGCCATGGGGAATGCCCGCACCAATGGGCCCTGGGAGGGCCGGGGGCAGTGACACCACCAGGGGCCCATCCCACACGCTGACAGCCACCCCCCGAGGAGCGCCCCGGCCTCTGCACAAAGGGGCATCGATCGGGCCAAAGGCTGGGTCCACATCAACCCCTATTCACGCTCAGTTGCCCAGCACCCATGTTGCCACTGCCCATCCATCGCCACCATCCACAGATGGCCCGCACCAACAGGGGGTGACAGAAGAGGGGAGTGGAGGGGAGGGGCAGGGCCACACCAATGCACAGGTGAGGCCGGGGGTGCCTGGCCATCCACCCACTGCCAATACCACCCCAGGAGCAACCCCAGGCAGCAGCACCCAACAGGGAAGCAGTCAGGGGAACACACACCTCACAGCCAGCGCCCACACCACAGGACCGGAACTGACCACTGTACCCCAAGCAAACCCCACGCACACAACCACACAGATTGGGGCAGGAGGACTGCCAAAGGGGAAGGGGCACCTAGACACCACAGCAGCAACAGAGGCAAGGCAGGACAGAACACCACATAACATAATTTTATTGGTGCTGGGGGAAAGCAGGCCCCCAAGCACAGAGGCGCAGAGCAGGGGGGTGCAGGGGCACCCACGGCTGGGCACAAGAGGCACAACAGGAGTGCACAGGAGCACCCACATAGAGTGGGCAAGGGCACATGGGAAGCCCCAGCGGGAAGCGGCAGCGGTCACACAGAGGGGGCAATGGGGTCCAGGGACTCCAGGCAGCAGCCAGCAGCAATGCAGATGGCAGCACACAGCCCGATCGGCTGCTCATGGATGGTCCAGTGAGTGCTCCCGGGGCAGCGTCCCCGGCACCAGACCCTCCCAGGTGAACAGGCCCCTTCGGAAGCCTCGGGTGCACATGAGAGCATCCACCAGGTAGCGCGGAAGGAGCAGATCTGCACCTGCGGCCACATCCCATACAGCTGGAAAGTTGCTCATCGATCGAAGGACAGCAAGCTCCGCAGCGGTGGGGTCCCCAGTCCAGAGCGGACCACCAACCTTGGGGGACAGCAAGCCCAGGTCCCACAGGAGGGTCCCCACATCCAAGGGTGTGCACGGGATGCCGCGTGCATGCAGAAGGCTACTGATGTACAGGGCAGTAACAGGGGGGCCCCCAGACAGAAAGGCGAGACCGTACCTGGGTAGCTCTGTCATCAGGTGAGCCGCTGTTACCTCCGCAGCGGTCCACGGCATGACAACTGCAGGTGGGTGCCCCCAAGGAGGCTGGTACAGTGGGGTAAAGGCAAGCTCCAGGGAATGGACCCAGCACGCCGGGGCCCCGACCTGGTGACCCATTGTCCACATGTACTGCGACAGGAGTCGGAAGCCATCCGCCGCCGACAGGGGTTTTTCCACCAACAGCTGCACATTGGGGCTCAGCCAGAGGGCCTCCAACAGCATGTCTGCTCAAGGAGACCACCCTTCCCCGACATCCCCGGCTGAGGGCCCCGCAGAATGACCAGCCAGGGCAGCAGTGAGGCCCGCTCTAGGGAAGCAACAGGCAGGAGACGGAGAGATGCCGCAACTGGGATGAGCACAGACCGAGCGGATACCCTCCCTGCAGATGGCCTTGCATGCCAGAGATAGGCAGACCCGCTTTGGACAGGGCACCGCAACCCAGGCACAAGACAGCAGGGATGCTGCACAGCTGCCGAGATAAGAAAGGGTCCATGGCCGGGCACTGCACCAGGGCTTGTAGTCAAGCCAGGCACTGCATCCACAGCATGCACTGCTGCAGTTTGCACACACGGACCCAGACTGGGGGGGGCAGCAGTATGGTTGCGGAGGCAGGGGTACCCAGGGGTGTGCGTGGTCTCATCCCCCCCAGCGGGCATGTGGCCGGCTCACTCACGGGGATGCTCAACCGGACCCGGCACCTGCTTGCCACCCCATCTCACTCCCTGTGCAGCACCAACCACTGCCCGGCCCCCACCAGCCTACACAGTACATAAGGGACATGCTGTGGCCTGTCGGGCATGGGGAGGAGGGGCGATAGCATGGGACCATGCACCACACAGAGAATGGCGATCCCGGGCTGGGTGCATGGGGAGGAGCTTCCGTGATTCCAAGGGAGAGTGGGCCATGGGCACAGGCCGGACAGCGGAGCGCACCGCGTGTGCCAGCGGAGTGTGGCAGGGAGTGGGAAGCAGCAGAACCATGCTGCCGGGGGACGAGGACCCACAGCCCAGGGCCGTGCTGCTGCACCTTCTGGGTGCAGGCCTCCTGCTGCTGCGCATGCTTCTCTGGCAGATTACCCTGCTCCACCTCCAGAGTCACCGGTCCATCCTCCTGGGGGCACGGCGGTGGATGGCAGCAAACCTCAGGAGGTCAGCGCTCATGTGATGGGCGAGGTGGGCATCTGTCAGATGGCGTGCCCTGCTGGGCTCTGCGGTGTCCCTGCACCGGTGTTCAGGGCTGAGCCAGTGCCCCTGTACCAACATGCCCGGGGGGGGTGGCTGAGGAGAACAGGGATGCCATCTGCCATTGCACTGCTGCCAGGGCAGCTGGCCGCTGGCCAGCACTGGTCCCATACCCATGTCTGTAGGCCTGGGACCCCCTTCAAAACTGCTGGGCCCTACCCGTTACCTGCATCCGGCCCTCCATTCCATGTGTGGCCTGCTGGGTCCAGGGAACGGGTCCCGTGGGTTGCCTGACAGTGAGTGCCCTCCCCTCGCTGTCTGCCATGGGTTGTGGTGGTCCCGCACAGGCCCACCTGTCAACACAAGCTGGCTCATGTGAGCAGGTCCAGTGCACATCAGTTCCTGCCACCTCAACTGCATTAGGCATCGCTGGTCTAGCCTCCGGCCCCGTCGCCTGGACAGGGACTGCACAGAGTCCACAAAATGCCAGTGCCCCCCTGCACGCCACACACACACCCTTGTCCCCAGACAGAGGAAGTGACAGCAAGGTATAGGTACAACACCATTATTGGAGGGAAAACTGTACAATGGAAGGGGGGTGGGGTTCAACATCTGGGGCACTCTCTACCCCTCTTGGCTGCAACACAGGGGCTTGCTGGTTGGCGTGCCCTGGCCGCAGCTGACCGCAGTAGCCACTGGGTGGACAGTCTGTCCTCCCTGTCCTCCACTGGATGCTCCCCACCAGCCTCTGCTGTTGGTCCCTGCTTGGAGGAGCAAGAAGGGGTTAAGGGATCACGTGTGCACTCACCTCTGTCCCTTGTTGGTGAACTGGTACTTGGGTGCCCCATAGGCATCCGGGGAGCCCCCTACTCCTCACACGAGCATGGCATGTGCCATAGGGTGCTCCATGAAGGTGCCCCCCCAGGACGGTCCACCCATGATATCACGGCACTTGCCCAGTCAAGTACTGTGACAACGAGCAGGTACATATGCCCTGGCAATGGCCATTGCTCCCCATCCTGTGTACTGCGTGTTAGTGGCATGGGTTCAACAATGTGTTCCCTACCAGGGTCCAGCTTTGCACGGTTCCCCAGGTTCCCCTTGCCCTCCCCCGGTGTTGCACCCCACAACCCTTGGGGGCCTGGGGTAGTGCGGCCTTACCTGAGGGGATGGGGCAGCCACCATGGGCGGTTGTGCATCCTGGGGTACATGGTCTTGGGGTGGGGGCATTGCCACCCAGTGGAGGGGGTAGGGTGGCAGCGGGGGTGGGACCATGGGGTGCAGCCAGGATGGGCGACCCTGCAAGCGGGTCTGGTTGCCCCTTGTGGGGGAGGGGGACCCCGTGGATCAGGCCGGGGTAGGGTTGCTGCTGGGGGAACCATGGGTGGCCGTGGTGCGGGGGGGGGAGCACCAATACCAGTGGGAAGCAGCCATGATGCTGGTCGGCTGCCGGCCCTCCTTCCACGGCATGGTGTAGCCTGTCGCACTGGGGGTCATGCCGCAGGGCCTCCATTCCTCCCCCATGAGGTCCATGAGCCATGTGGCCTGACCCTCCAGCCCGTCACAGGTGCGCTGCTGCTTGCTTTGGAGGGCAGCAACCTGGCACCTGTCCCAGAGGTGCTCTGTGCAGGACAAGAACATCATGGCAGTCAGGATCTCCCAGGTCCTTTCCTCCTCCCCTCTGATGAGCTCCCTGGTGACCATGTGCTCACGGGAGTGCACCTCGGATAACCGTTGTGATTCTGCCAGCATTTCCCTGCCGAGGTCCTCCCTCCAGCGCCATTTCCTGGCCTGCATCTCCCTGTTCCGCTCCACACTGCCGGCAGCTGCTCCCCTCGCACGAGCGGGTGCCTGGTCTGTGAATGGGAGTTTGGACTGATCAGTGCATCCTGCCTGTGTGCCCTGATGGCCACTACCGCCTGCCCGGGTTTCCTGGTGGAATGGCCCCCATAGTGTGATGGCTCCCCTCAGCCCTCCCCTGTGGAGTCCCTGAGCCTTGCCCTGTCATGGGGTGGCCCCCAGCATCTGTTATCTGTGGGAGGGTCCCCTGACTGTGTGGCATGCCAGGGAGCCACTGCGGGCCCTCCACACCCAGCCCCTGGNCACACACACACACACACGGTGTTGCACCCCACAACCCCCGGGAGCCTGGGGTGCTGCGGCCTTACCTGTGGGGGTGGGGCAGCCACCATGGGTGGTTGCTCATCCTGGGGTGCACGGTCTTGGGGTGGGGACATCGCCACCCAGTGGAGGGGTCTGGTCTGTAAACCAGGTGACTGGTCTGGTCAGGCATCTGGTCTGTGAACGGGAGTTTGGAATAAACATTAGTGCATCCTGCCTGTGTGCCCTGCTGGCCACTACTGCCTGCCCAGGTTTCCTGGTGGAGCGGCCCCCATAGTGTGATAGCTCCCCTCAGCCCTCCCCTGTAGGGTCCCCGAGCCCTGCCCTGTCGTGGCCCCCGGCATCTGTTAGCCATGGGAGGGTCCCCTGACTGTGTGGCATGCCAGGGAGCCACTGTGGGCCCTCCAGCCCCTCCTGCCTGCCCCCCTCCATCCACCCCCTGGTGGGCCCTGCCAGTTGATGGTTGCAGGCCTCGTGGCCCCTTGGCCCATGTGCCCCACCCTGGAGGGTCGCCCACCTAGTGGTGGTGGAGCTGCCTGCCCCCCTTGTCCTCCTCCTCCACCACAACCTCCACCTCATGCTCCTCCAGGCTGCCTTGTGCTGCAATGGGATGGGTTACTGTGAGACTTTGCAGGCCCCTGGCCCAGGCCACGGCACCTCCGTCCGAATCGTTCCCCAACTGACCCACCCCCCAGCCCCGCTGGGGTATGCATACCTGGATCCAGTTCCTCTGCTTCCTGGGGGCCGTCCCGGGTCTCCACTGGCTCTGCGCACACCCCCTGTCCCTGTGGCCGGTTGGTGTGTGGGTGTTGGGGGTGCACACAGTGTGCGGTGGGTCGGTGCTCAGATCCCTGGGGCGCCTCTTCCCCCTGTGGGATGAGGCTGTCCCCTCCTGCTTCCTGACTGGCCTCGCCAGGGCCCCTGCCCTCCTGCTTTGTGGGGTCTGCCAGGGGGGGCTGTGAGTTGGCACTGCGCCTGTCCCTAGTGAAGGCGCTGCCATGTGTGCAGCAGACCACGATGTCCCCATCCATGCAGAGGAACTTGTTCAGCTCCTCCTGGAACTTGGCTGTGCGAATGGCCCGATCAGACTTGAGATTATTGTCCCTGATATATTTGTATCTGGACCTCAAGTCCTTTGCCTGGTGCATGCATTGGGTTACATCCCTATTGTACCCCTGCCACTGCATCTCGTGGGCGATTGCTCTATAGACCTGTCTGGACTTGTAGCTTGCACCAGGTCATGCTGGACCCTTTCGGACCCCCCCACATGTATAAAGTCCCTGACCTCCTGCCTGGACCAGGACTCCCCCTTTTGGGACCCGCGTGTGGGGGGCTGACCAGCCTGATGGCATGGGGCCCACCCTGTGGATGTGGACGCCATGGTGGTCATGTCCTGTTGGGGGTAGTGCATTATGGTTTAATCCTGCTGGCCCCCTGGGCCCACCCGTGGGGCCTTCCCTCTCCCCCCTGGGGTTCCCTTTTGCTCACTTGGATGTCTGGGAGGCCCTCCTTGGCTGTCGTACTGGTGGTGCGGTGCTCCGTTGTCTGGGATCTGTCCTGCGGGGACAGGGGACTGGGTTATGCTGCTGCCCCCTGCCCTGTGTTCCCTGGCCCAGTGGTCAGGGCTCGAGGAGCGGACCTAGAACTGTTAAGCATGTGAAAAACATGTAACTGTGAAAAGATTATTTTGTTTCTGAATTTGCAAAAGTCCATTTGACATTGGTTCCTGATTTGGGCAAAGGCTGTGAAGATGGTATTTATTTAATCCAGACCAATTTACCATGGAGACAGTATCGGCTAGTGCTTTGGCCAACAGTGGAGAAGTGTGGCCATGAATCCATAGCATGCTCCTAGTTTGCTAATGATTTGCTGCCTGTGCCTGGACAATTAATTTAAACTGTCTCATAGTATAATCCATCAGGTACTACAACAGCAGTTGCCTCATTCACTTCACTGGGGCTAGCATGAGCACAACAGTTGAGAAATGCACTTTTAGTCTTCGCTTCCTCATCTGTAATTTGGTAAGATTTTTAGCAACTTTGCCTCCTATCGTTAATTGAAAATGGTTGTGGTTTTTTAAAAAAACACACAACCGTTTTCTCATTAAAATAAATGGAAAAATATAGTTTTTAAAGAGGATATGAATTCCAAAGTTTGTAATGAAATCCTAACTTTTGTGCTGCACAGTGTTTGGGCTGAAAAACTTTCAGGCTTAATTTTAAAAATGTGAGAATTATTGTTATCACTAGATGAAGGCACACAAATGCTATTGATTTCTAATTTAGATGCTTTTTTTTTTTATCAGGAATTAATGATAGTATGCATCTTGTAAACATAGCCAGAGATATTTAGATCAAGGACAGAACATGCTGACAACAGGAGATTTATGATGGGAGGGAGGCTGGAAAAGGCAATACATCCTAATTATGGGAGGGATTCATGCCTTCCAAGATCTTTGTCAGGAAAGAAATCGCTTACCCGTGGCCTGTCACCGCATATCTCTGAAAAACAAACCTGGCTTAAATGATAGCCTTGGGTATATGCACTGTGATAAGAGGAAAAGAATAACTTGCTTTTTCCGCTACCTGCTACTATGACCTTTCAACAAAATGGCATCAAAGCTGTGTTCCCAAAATAACTTCAGTGTAGTAACTTTGCAGGACTAGTTGTCAAACTATGTTCCCTTCCAACATAACTTGCCATGATTCCTTTCATTCTTGAACCTAAACCTTATAAGGGTGATCTGAAATACATGGATACTAAACCAGTATTATCCATAGGTAGTCTTGAGAGGTACAAACAAAGGTGCTCTTACTATCTGGGCATTTCTTCTGCATCTCAAAAGGCTAGCTTGACTTCAGTGGGCTTTATGAGTGCCCACGAAATGTACTGGGCCAAAATGTATGGCTTAAAAAATCCTTGCCATGGGTTCCCTTCAGAACTTGCAACCGTAGAGTCTTACAACTCTCAGTCTGCCAGGTGGAATTAGTGTAAGTCACTGGGGCCCTAAAATTCTGCAAACAGTGTCACACACTTGTTCCTCTTCCACCAAAATTGTGTTTATTATTCACAGTGTACAAAGAAATGTCAGTTGCAAACTTGCAAAGCACTCTTTCTTCAGGCCCCCACTTAGGAGTGAGCTCTTCTCTAGGCTCCAACCCATATATTCAGGCAAGCCTCTCCTTGGGCTCTGGGTCAGCTGCATAAGTGAGCTGCTTCCTGGGCTTCCAATTCAGACACCTTTCTGGGCTGGACCCTTTGGCCAGCCAAGTGAAGGGAAGTCCTGTTTTAGGACAATAACACATACTCCCAGCCACTTCTGTTCTCTTCCTGCTTGGTTGCTTCATGCACCAGCCACAAGCCCTGCTCACCTTCTGAAAGGCAAGCAGGGCTCACAGCTAGTGTGCAGGCCCTTCTTTCTGGCCGGTGATTGCATGCCAACATGTGTACATACATTAGCCTGCATGGCACTCATCTCCACATCTTGGCAGGATGCCGTGTGGGGGCATGGGACCAGGATGATGTGTTTGTGGTTCATAGTGAAATAATAAATGGCAAGGTGGCCAGTGCCACCCACTCATGTTGTTTGTTTTCATTCTTAGTTGAGAATTTAGGCCATGTTTGCAGTTTGGCTGGTTGAAATGTCTGCTACATTTCAGTGTTACAAGGGAGTTGCTGTTCTCAGAAAAGAGATGCATGGGGACAGCCTGTCCATTATGGGGCACTGTCCTTCCATCCAAGAGTACTTGCCAGGATGGGCATGAGTGGATTTCTCAGATTCCACATTCACAGTGCTATCCAGACCATTAGAAGCCTCCAATCTTCAGGCACACATTCACAGCATCCAGGGTTCGGACCCAGACTTGAAGACATTATTCATTTATTTATTTTATTTATTTAAATTTTTACCCCACCCTTCCTGCCAAAGGCAGCTCAGGGTGGCTTACAATAGTATTTATATTTTTTGTTAGAGTCCAATTGTGTGCCAAATTACATCTCATTTGTAGAAGCTTTATATTTCTAACCAAGGTCTTGATCCTAACCGTTCAAACAAACCAGCAAGGTCATTAGAGTTCGGTGTATGTTACATACAAGAATGGAGACACATGGGATTTCCCTTTCCAACATACAGAGAAGGAGCTGCATGGGTCTGGAGGGTGGCTGAGTCCATACCTTCTCCCAGTCCTCGCACCTTTGGGGGTATGGGTGGGGAGGGGACATCTCACCTGCTCCCCAGGTCACCAGGCACCTCAGAACAAGCAAATCCTGGCAGCCAGATAAACCTCTGGATAGGCAAACCCCTGTAGCTACACCTTTTCAGTTATTGTGGGGGGGGGGGGAAAGGGGGCATTCCTAAAAGTTCAGATATATGGATTACTGCACAGTTGTTGAGATCCAGGTTTTTCCTTGTTGGTTTGCTTGAATGGTTAGGATCAAGACCTTGGTTAGAAATGTAAAGCTTCCACTAACTAATGAGATGTTGTAATTTGCCACACAATTGGACTCAAACAAAGAAATTATAAAGGATCTGGGGGAAGGAAGGGGGAACACGCAGACTCTCGTGCACCTCGCCATGGATTCCTCCCCACGGGGAAAAGGGTCCCTCAGAATCTTGTGTGGCCTTTAGCTCCCCTAGTATGAGAGCAGGTCAGATCATGATAGGGATGGCAACCACCTGGGACTCTGATGAGGCACTCCTGCTTGGTCAGCGGTACAGCCCCACACACCCCACACCGCGCCCACACACAACACACCCAGGGAGCTGCAGGGTGCAAGGGAGAGTGAGGTTCACAGGGGAAGGGTCCAGAAAAGGAGGCAGGGGGGCAAGAGATGTCCCACGGAGCCCGGAGTGGGACAGGGAGGAACCTAGGGCTATGGGGAAAGATAGGGAGGCAGGAGTCATACACTCCACTCATCCACACCCTCCAAGCACTAATCCACTCACTCAACAGGCACTCACCGTTCACGCAGACTTCACTCGCTCACAGACTCGTATACCAGGTTCTCTATCTCTTCTAACTGTTTGCTTCTCAAGGGCCAGTTCCTCACAGTCAAGGCTGATCACTGGCAAGGCTCTTTCTTGCTGGTCAGCCTTTATGTCGTCAGAGCCTCCCTCCACTGCGCGCCCAGGCGCACTGAGCACTGCAGCATGCCTGGTGGCCCCGCCCCTCTGGACTTTTCCCCACTGCCCTGGGGCTGTTCTGGCCATTGCTGTGTGTGTGGGAGGTGTGGCTTGAACGCCCCACATTGCGTGCCTCTCCTGGGGTATCCCAGATGTCGCCGCAGACCTGCTGGGGCCAATGGAAAATCCACACCCCCATAAGCGGCCTTGGTGGCCTCTGACAGAAATATAAATTGTCTTGTGTGTTTTCACCACTAACTCAAATGACCAATGCTTTTAAAACATCATTTCACTTCCCTTTTAAAATTGTTATAATTATGCTACCTTGAAATTCAGATAATTAAAATATATGCATATATTCTGTGTCCTTAGAAATTTCTTTTCTCTTAATGTCTCTGGATGCATTAGATGAATTTTGACTTGAAGATAACAGCAGTGTTTTTAAAATATTTTAAATATTTAATGTTACAGTACAAACAAAACAGAGAAACCAGGCCTGGATCATAGATTGAGAAATATTTGTATATAACATAAAATAAACTAGACATATATGCAAAACCCTCTTTACAATCTTTAACTACAGGATCAAATAGCACTACAGGATCAAATCTTTAACTACAGGATCAAATAGCACTGTTAAACTTTGCTAGTTTCCAAGATAAAATGGTAAACTTTTATGCACTAACAATTTTGACATATATGACTTTGACCTTTGCCAGTCAAAGTGACTTGAGCATTATACTTTCCTTGCATCGAATAATTGTAACAATTAAACCACAATGGAGAGCACCAGAGTTCTTGCTTCCAATTGTAGGCCAGCATTAGTATATCACTAGTAACTTATGTCACTTCTGTAAATTTAAAGCATCATAAAAACTTCCATAGTGAATGTATCCTCACTGTATAAGGCCATTCTTGAAGCTAGGGAAATTACTTTAGAAGGCAGTGTAAATGTTGAAGCATGACTTGCTTAAAAACAGGCCATATCTCTTTATTATTTCGGCTAGCAAACTTGAGAAATGAATGGTTATATTGCCAGGAATGAGTCAGATATTTTACCTTGCAGCTGTATATAAATCCCACGGGGAAAGTAAGTTGTTCAAAGTTGAGCCGGAAATAATTGGTATTGAATATATACATATCATTTTATTATAGAGAGAGAACTGAGTTGAAACAGGTGCTGATTTACTACCCACAGGTAATACCCACACTTTCAAGTACCGCATCAGGTATTCAATGGACTGCTTGATTACCGATCGGGTACCCAAAAACTAAAAAAAATCAGTAATTTTGATACCAATTCTTTAGTTTCCAATTACTGATTGGTATGTTGGGATGGAAAACTGAAAATTCAGAGTGGAAAACAAAAATGAAACAAAAAAATGGCACTAGAAGTCAACGTTCTGGGACCAGAAATAGACTTTCTGAAATGAAAACCATAAAATCAGTACAGAAGTAAAAAAAAAATCAGTACCAGAAGTTGATATTCTAGAACATTGGGTAGCCAAATTGGGTCAAAATCGGATACTGCTTAGTACCTGAAAAAGTACATTTTGATTCAGGTAACAGGAATTCTGTGGGTATACACATTTTTGAAGGTACTCATTTCCTGGTTGCCATGGCAACACACACACACACACCCCACACACACACACCGGGGCCAATCTGTTGCAGAAACAGACATGCCCACTTGGTTCGGACCTCTATGGTCACCAGGGGAGCCCTTGGGCCCTGACTGTAGTCCTGGTTCCTTCCAGGCCCATGTTTCTGGGCCAGCCACCTACTGCGCTGGGGTCTGTACTAGGCCCACATCTGGTGACCCAGAAACAGACGTGCAGGTGAGGTGCTGGCCCAGGCGGGCCATAGCAGGCCAAATTGGGCCAGCTTCATGTTTATTTACACCCAGTTGATGAAGGCTAAAAGTGCTGTTGCCAGGTAACTGAAATTTAGATTTCTAAGAGAATGGCACTTAAGCAAGAACCATGGAAATTATAGATAGGTTTAGAGATGTAGCTAGGTTGGAGTGGACCCAGAAGACAGAATGGAGGCTCTGAGACCTCCCTCACAGTGGCAGGGGATGCAGCCACACCAGGGAGTGTAGGCCCTCCAGGCTTGTGGGCCCTGGTGCAACCATGCCACCGGTCCTTATTATAGCTACATTCTTGAATAGGATTATGTTGGAAGCCACTAAAGGAGAGGAATTAACTCAGAGTTCTAGTTTGCACCCCCATAATGTTTCCTAGAAACTGTTGTTAAATTTTTGCTTGATACAATGCATTTTGAGATAAAGTAAAAGGTAAGACACATTGTAGCACAAGTATTGGGAGTCAGGGACTTCCGGAGTTGGGTTCTCAACTCTTTAATTGACTGGCCTTAATACTGGCCATTTTCACAGCTCTTTGATAAAACCTCACAGTCACAACATTCCAATGAAGCATGCAAATATAATTACACTTATTCTTGTACTTTAGTGAAGAAACTGAAGCAAAAACTAGCAGCATTTTCTTTACAGATTTGCTATATCCTTATAAGACGTGCAGACTGTTGCACAAACTGAAGGTGATGATAGATGAATGATTGTTCATCTCCTCCTTCCCTAATGGTTAAATTGGAGTTTTACGGTTCCATTATTTTGAATTATATCTGTTAAGGCTGCTTCAATTTAAAGGGAGTACAAAGTACATAAATACTAGGCCTGAAACAAGATTTCAATAAAGTGGGAAATCTCATCGAAATTAGGGCTGAAACAAGAATAGATTTTATTCTTGTCAACATCAAGAATAAAATGGGAGTATCCCAACCCAGGGAAATTTAAGGAAGGAGGGAGGGAGGGAGGGGGAAGCCATGCTGTTAGCTGTCCAGATTTCTTACCTTGTCTGGGGCTGTCAGCTGTCTCAGTGGGTCCTGATCATAATTTTTCAGGAATGGGAGGGGGGAGAGCGGGAGAGAAGGGGCAGACTCAGCTGATATATTAGCATTCTACTGGCTAGCAGGAGGCAGCAGCCAATAGAATGCTGAATAGCTGTGCTTCTGAGTCCTGTTCCCTTCAGCTCTAGCTCCTCCCATCTGGAAGTCCTTTCCAGATGGGAAGAAGAGAGCAGGATGGAGGGGTCAGATCTTGAGAATTCTATAGGCAGGCGTTTCAGAACCCAATATAATGTTGAAAAACTGAGCTGAGCCCTCCTCCTCCCTTCAACATCCCCCTCCCATCTGGAAAGGACTCCCTCCCCCGATCTTTCCAGATGGGAGAGAGGACTGCTGATGGGAAGAAGCAGGTTCAACACAGCTTTTCAGCATGCTATTGACTGCTAACGCCTGCTAGCCAATAGAATGCTAAGATATCCACTGAGTCTCTCCCCACCCCCTCCTCCACTTCCTCCTCCCAGTCCTGAAAATTTGCAATCGGGAAGCATTTCCCGCTGAGAGAGGTGCCAGCCCCCAAAAAGACAAGAAAGCTGTGCAGGGAACAACGTGGCTTCCTCATTCACCCCCATTATCACTGGGTAGTTTGTTTTGTCAGATTTTTCATGTTTCTTCTTGAGAATTCAGCTGATTCTCATCTCTTTCTCATTTGCACAAATGAGATGTGAATTATAATTCTCATCGAGAAATGCAAGGAACCAAGAATCGAGTTTCAGCCCTATTTAAAATCCCTTTTCCTGATACTATCTCAGATAAATCAAGAACCTCTCAGTACTTGGTATTGTTTCGACCAACATTTCATTTTTTGATTTACCAACTTGCCATTTACCGCTTTGCCATCCATTTCAAATCCCGAGAGGTAATACTGACTCAATACCACGTTTCTTGCACTTCATTTCCCTTCTACTTTGTTGTCACTAACTGGATGGTATGCAAATTCCTTTACTAATCTGAAATCCAGTTGCAGATTGGTCAAAGCAAAGGGAACAACGTAGAGCAACAATTCTGAGTGGAGACACTGGCGTGGAGGTTAACAGGCACTGAGGGAAGTTAAGGGGTGCACTAGTCACGTAGTGATTGGCTCAGAAATGTAGAAACAACAAACCCAGAAGTGAAACTGTACCCTCAGAAACGTGGTAAGTGGTAAATGAACGGTATGCAGTAAACGATAAACAGTAAGCAGAAAGCTGGTAATCTCACAGTATTGCGAGAAGTGAGAAATTGCATCAGTATCAGGAAATGGTCAGGAAATCGATCCCTGTTCCTGATGGTGACATTACTTGAGAGCAGCAATATAGCTGCTTATTTCACCCCTAATAAATACCCGTAATAACTTACTTGGTATGAAATTATTTTTCAAAAAGGAGGTAAAACTCATGCTTCATTTCTTATTCATCCAATCTAGATGATTACAGAAAAAGATGGGATTATAAAATAGGAACTGAGAGTTAGCAATAGAGCTAATGTTGTTAATGATAGGAAATGAAATAAAGGAACAATTTTTTTCCTTTTAGGCAAGAGTAAATCTGCATCAGATGGAATTACATTAACATAGAGTAGAATTTTGCCATTGTTATTAAAAGAACCAGACTAATAACAAGTATTTTACTTAGGGAGAATAAAATAATCTTGTATAAAAAAATAGCAGCACATTTTACAAATGCAATGACTGCAAAATTCCATTTCCATCCTAATTCTGGGACATCTGTCTGCTAAAAGTTATACCCAAAACTCAGCTTCACATAGGTCACAAACAGCACACGTTTTTTGGTTGGAAACAACTTGGTCTGGGTACAAACCAGGGGATCCTCCATAATTTCAGGTTGGTCTCATGCACCATTCCCTCCCATTGCGTTCATATTATAAATGCAAATTTTGTTCAATTATCTTGTCTGCATTAAGCTGATACTTGGTATAGTAGTTATCCGCTTGAATGAGAAGCAATCTATCTTGCTTTTTTAATGGAGTTCAGGCCATGGGATGGAATCACAATGGGAGCAAGGGCAGGAAGGAGGTATCCAGTAGATATTTTTCATTTTCATTCCTATTGTTCATTACACGTTTAATTTTTAGTAAGCTGCTATAGTAATGACTACAATTATTCAGTAGGAAAACTCCCCCTGCTTTGTCCATGTTAATTTTCATCTGGCTTTTGATAAAGATAGAAATTAAGTTACAGTATTCTGAAACCAACATGTCTTTTGCCTGAATAAGGAGCACAGAATTAGATCAAATTATAGGTAACATAGCATTTCCCTCCTTGCTTGTAAAGGCACCTTTGATGCCTGAATTTCAAACACCTGTGAAACTCTGGACAAACTAAAATAAAATAAAAGGAAATTCAGATTCTAGAAACATTGTCATATTTGTCATCACTGAAATTGTATTATTTGTGTCCAGTTTTGCAAGTAAAATAGTATTTTCCTAATTACCAACCCTATGAATTCCCCTCAGACTCAGAAAAGTCTGATTTCTCTTCTTCCATTGTGTTGTCACCCCAAAATAAAAAGTTTCAGAACATTAGTTAATCTCTATGTAGCCCCATTATCTTCATAAAGCGTTGCATCTATGGCCACTTTTAAATGGGCCATGGTGGATGGGGGGATGGGTGTGTGGCTGCGGTGGGTGTGCACCTGTTCCCATGGAATGCACATCCATCATCACCGATCTCCATGCACGGGGCATTGGAGCCCATTGCTCCATGCGTGGGTGATGGGTGTAGAGGGGTGGAGGTGGGTGTAGCAGGGGATCGCGTACGCAATCCTACCCATCCCCTTCAGTTTTTACATGGGTAGGGGTATTTATTATTATTTATTAATTATTATTATTATTATTATATTTTATTATAAGCATTTATATAGCACCAGCAATGTACCTGGCACTTTACAAAAAACAAGATAGACACAATTCCTGCCCGAGAACTTGCTGCATGGAGATGGGTGGGGACATCTCTACTGGAGGCTTGACTACTGCAATGCGCTCTACGTGGGGCTTCCCTTGATATTGGTTCAGAGGCTGCAGCTGGTGCAGAATGCGGCGGCCCGTCTCCTTACGGGGACGGGTCGCCGTGAGCACATTACACCAGTGCTCCGTTCTCTGCATTGGCTGCCTATAGCATACCGAGCCAAGTTCAAGGTGCTAATATTGGTATACAAAGCCCTATACGGTCTCAGCCCCTTTTATATCGGGGACCGCCTCACCTTCCGTGACTCAGGACGGACCCTCCGATCCACGGGGGTGCCTATCTGGAGGTCCCCCGTGTAAGGTGAGGGGCCACCATGGAGAGGGCATTCTCGGTGGTCAGGCCATGGTTGTGGAACTCCCTTCCGAAGGAAGCCCGCCTGGCCCCAGGTCTGCTCGCCTTTTGGCAGGCATGCAAGACTTGGCTGTTTGCCCAGGCCTTTGGAGGGGAGGGGGAGGGAGGGAGGGATAAAGGGGGGAGATTGGTGGGGTGGGGAATTTGGGGGAATTGGAGGGTAGGGTTAGGGTTTTAATTTTTTTTAAAAATGATGTTAGTTTTTAATGTATTTTACTGTTTTACCGTATTGTTAGCCACCGCGAGATGCCGTTGGCATGAGGGGGTGGCATAAAATTGCTAAGAAATAAAAATAAATAAAATCTTGTGTGAAAAGATCCAATGTAACTGTTAGTTTACCAGAGGTCGGCACTTTTCAAATGGGCTGCAGTGGGTGGTGGGATGTGTGTGTGTCCGTAGTGGGTGGAGGTGGGTGGTGGTGGGTGGAGGGCTGAAGCATTAACTCCTTCTCCCACTCCACTATTTAATTCCATGATATTGGAATTGTCTGCAACTTTCCACAGCTTTTCTGCTGGGATTCCGCAAATTCCGCTGGCATTCCACTAATTCGGAAACTGTCAGAACAATCTCAGAAACTGTCAAAACAAACATTGTTCTTGTATTTTCACAGGTGGTGGAAGTAGCTGAATGAAAGTGGTGGAATGAATGTCTCTATCTTGCTGTGCCACTTTTTCCATTGGCAAAAGCTACCACAGCGGCTTCCCATTTCAGCGCTAGATGGGTGGAGCCCCCACCCTCCACTGGCAGTGTTTCCATGGGCACCCCCCACTGATGGCGATGGCCTATGGTATTCCTACAGTCACCCCTCCCGTACAGGTGTGCGGTGAGGGGGTGGAGGTGCCTGTGTGAAAAGGCCCAATGTTTTTTGATGTAGGAAGGAGACTAAATCCAGCTCGCTTCTTTTCTTTGGCTCTTTCCAAAAGTGCCAGGAGGAGCCGTGGTGCATGGGGGATGGGTGTGTACTCTGGTAGGTGTGTGGTGCATGGGCAGCCCATCACACAGACACAGACCCATCTCCACTGACCTCCACCCATCTCCATGCATGGAGGCACCTCCATTTTGTCCAGTGACTCCCTATGTGTGGGATCAGTGGAGATGAGTGGAGCACGCACTCCCATCCACACCCACCAGCTGTCACACAGACGCCCCCCCTCCCCACCTGCCCACCCAGTTGCAGATGTGGGCATGTGTGTGTGTGTCGTGTGAAATGGGCTTATGTTGGCTCTGCTGGGCCAATTGTATAGCTTATTTTAAAATACTACTGAGCTTCTTTTTGGTTAGGAGAACAAACAACTATAGTTTGAAACACCACAGGGAGCAAATATGAGGATGGAAGTCTAAAATGAGAAGTTTTACATAGGTTCTGCTGCACTCAGTGACTCATGATAAATTCCTATGGTGAGGTGAGAGTGTGAGAAATTGTATACAAACCTATTTAGCAAGGCTAGTAATTACAGTAAATGAATATTATACATATCTAATTTTCTTCTCAGTTGGGATTTGGTATCAGCAGATAACTCAAGAATGGTATCAGTAGAAGGATATATGCAATACTACGTCAAAATCAAAGATGAAAGATAAAAAGTTGATTCCTGTTGCTGGAGACTAGGGGTGGGAAAACCAGATCTTCCGGTATCCGATAATGCCGGTACTGGGTGTACTGGCATTATCGGATTCAACCCGGCAATCCGGCCCATTTACCAGATTCCCGGTACCGGATTATTTTTTTTTACATTGCAGCCATTCAAATGAATGGCCACAATGTTAAAAAAAAAAACAAAAAACCGCGTTTCCCTCCCCGAGTCCAGGCTGTGCGGGTGGAAGGGGGGACACGCCCCACCCACCCTGCCAGGCCTGGATTTAAACAAAAAAAATCCCCTTAGTGTCCCCTACTGCGGCTTCGGGCCGCCGCCGGCAACCCAGAGCCAGCCCACCAGCACCAGCGGCCATCCCAGCAGCAGCCGGTAAGTATTAAGTATGTGTACTGTGTGATCCCTGGGGTGGGGTGGGGTTTAACACCCCCCCACCCCAGGGATCACCCTACTTCCAAGTTCCCACCCAGGGATCATACCTTCCTTGAGCTCCGGTGGTCCGGAGGCTTCAGCGCCAGCTGTGGATGCCGGCTTCAGACGCTAGTAGGCCTTCCAGGGAACTTCCAGGTTCCAGGGAATTTCCAGCATCTGAAGCTGGCAGCCACAGCCAGCGCTGAAGCCGCCAGACTGAAAGCACAGTGGGCATTTTCCCTGGAGGGAAACCCCTTTTGGAAGACCCTCCCCCAGCCTATGACCAGCCTGCTTCATTCTCCATTTCCTGCAGGTAACTGAACACACCTGGGACCCCTCTCCCCCAGCCACCCGTGAAAGCTGTCCCCATGCCCCTGTGGGTGGCAGCCCTCAGGCCAAAGGGGCGCTGGCCATTTTGTGGCCATTGTGAGGCTGGAGCGAGGCCGTCAAGGACCCAGCTCCAGTGACAACAGCTGTGCAACACAGCCTCTTCCAACCATCGCTTGCATCGCCACTGTCCTTCCCTCTCCCCCCTCCTCCCTGCTGTGTTCTCCTCCTCTTCCCCTGACACTTCCATCTCTTCTCTTAATGCCTCTCTTGCCACAACACTCGACTCTCTTGCCCCCTCTCCTCCCGCCCCTTTCGACCCCGTAACCCCTCCATGTCTATTAGATTGTAAGCTGTAGGCAGGGACCATGTCTATCTTGTTGTTTTGTAAAGTGCCAGGTACACAGCTGGCGCTATAAAAATGCTTATAATAATAATAATAATAATTCATAATTTTTACACACACGTTAAATTCCGGATTTTTCAATCTTCTGGTTTCATAAGTAAGTTTCGGATTAATTTCTCTCACTCACACACACACACACACACTGCCCTGAGGCAGTTTCTGGATGCATTCTTCTCACAAACATTGCCCAAAGGCAGCCTAAAGTAATTGCAGCTGTAGATGTAACAGGCTGTCATGGAAACCAAGTGACCACAGCTGCCTGGAGTAAAGCAGTTTACCAGGAAAAAATTTTACACACAAAAGTGCTGGGAGAAGTTCAAAGATCCAGATGTTTAAGATCTGGGTGGGTGATTTAGACACACAAAAAGTTCAGGATGTAACAGAAAACATCCAGGAGAAATGTGTGTGTAAAAACACCCAGTGTTCCAAACACTGGGAGGTGAGTTCAGATTACCACCACTTATGCGGTAACCAATGCCACATTTTTATCAGAATCAGGTGGGCTACAGCACATTACATCATCATAATTTAGATGGATGAACACGTCTGTTTCCACCATCCATCTGATGTAAAGTATGCAAATGAGCTGGGAGGGGAAGAATGCTGATTGTGACATCACCAGCACCTGAACCAGTGATCAGAGTTCATGTATATCTATGGTCATATGGAGGTACATACTGATGAGAGTGTATGTTCCAGATGGACTGATCAGTAGGGATGTGCAAACAGGATGGAGTTTGGATGTTCAGACGTTCGGGCTAAAAACTTGGTTCAGGTTAATTGATTCGGTCCGGCGGAGTTTGCCCCCCCCCCCCGCCGATTGTTTGGAAAGTTCAGTCCCGCCTCAAGGCTTGGGGTACTCTAGGGACCCCCAGGGGTGCCCATGGTGACATGTCAGGCCATTGTAGACCCAGCAGAAGCAGAGACCAGGAAGGCTTGGCATTTGGCACCCTGGATTTCCCGGGCAGGCAGGTTTGGTGTTTGGTCCCTGGGGGTGCCCATGGCACCAGGGATGGCCATCTGAGACCCACAGAAGCAGCAGCAGAGACTGGGAAAGCTTGGAGCTTGGCACCCTGGGTTTTCTGGGCAGACAGACTCGGTGCTTGGCCCCTGGGGGTGCCTATGGTGTCAAGACTGGCTGTCTAAAACCCAGGGGCACCAGTAGAAGAGGCCGGGAACGCTTGGTGCTTGGTTGCTGTCACCCATAGGGGGCAGGGCATTGCAGACTGGCATCGGTGGAGCAGCGGCAGAGCCCTGGCCAGGGCTTGGTGGTCAGCATCCATCCTTGACTGGGCATTGAAGGCTGGCATCCATGGAGCAGTGGCAGAGACCCAGCCAGGGCTTGGCGACTGGCACCCCTGCTTGGCCAGGCATTGAAGACTGGCTGTCATTGGTGGAGCAGCGGCAGAGGTCCGGCTAGGGCTTGGTGGCTGGCACCCCTGCTTGACTGGGCATTGCAGACTGGCTGGCAGCATGGAGCAGTGTCAGAGGCCCGGTCAGGGCTTGTTGGCTGGCACCTTTATTTGACCAGGCATTGAAGGCTGGCAGGCCTCCAGTTCTGCTTGCTCTATGCTGGGTTCTCCAGTTCTAGTCACTATCACAGCTGGGCATTGCAGGCTGTCAGGCATCGGCGGAGCAGAGGCCTGGCCAGGGCTTGGTGGCTGGCACCCCTTCTTGGTCGGGCATTGCACGCTGGCTGGCAGCAGCAGAGGCCCAACCAGGGCTTTGTGCCTGGCACCCTTACTCGGCCGGGCATTGCAGGCTGGCAATGCTGAGTGGCACAGCTGCAGAGCACCCACTCAGATGGAGTGTTTGGGGAGGGATTAAATCAGGCAGCTCCCAGCATGGCTACCCCAGCATCAAGCCACCATGCACTCCCTCTGCCAAGGGACATGGGGGAGGGGGAAGCACACTGGGCTGGCCTTTGAAATTGACATGTCCCCTCCCGGTGTGAGCCCGCAGGAACCCAGGCTCCCTGTGCTCCTGGCTAGTTGTTCTTCTTTTTTTTTAATGTATTTTTATTATTTTTCATAACTCTCGGTAACTCACATAACAAACCGACAATAAATCGATATGGACCGAGGCAAAATGCCCTTACAGCGATGGTCCAACCCTACAAAAGTAAGTTACCCCTTTTTTAAACTAAATTTTTGTTAAACATAACAATACATTTTCCTTATCCAGGTNTTATCTGCAAATCTAAGCAGTTTGACTATGATTGCTCTGGGGGGGGGATTGCTCTTTAGGTTTAGGTCTCAGTGACCTGTGAGCTCTTTCCAATTCAATATGGTGCAATTCCTCCTTGTCAGGGAAAATTGTTTTGAATACATGCAGCAACAAATTACACGTACCTTCCACTTCTAATCCCTCTGGCACCCCCATCACTCTCAAGTTGTTCCGCCTGGAGCAATTTTCCAGGTCAGATGCAGCCTCCTGGACTGCAGGCCTTCCAGTGCCTTGCGTGGCAGTGGAGGAGGCTGGCAGGATGTGCCACTGAATCACACCCCTAGTGCCACTACTTGGAGCCTCTGAAGCCTGGCTGCCAAAATCAGGCCTGTGCAGTTTGAGGGGTGGTGATGGGCTAAGGCTGTTGCTGATGCCTGCTGCCACTCCGCTAGCATGGCTCCTGCCACCTCTGCCATGTGCCCCATTGCCTGCCTTACGGGCAGCAGACTGCCCTCTCCTTCTTCCCATCTCCATTTCTCCCACCCAAAGAATGCACTGGAAGATTTTATAATTTTTTTAAAAATTATTTATTCAAATTTGTAATCTAATATTATATATATCTACACTAACTCTAACTGGTATTAACTATTCTAAAATCTATGAAACTAAAAGGAATATTATCTAATATCTACAAAGGCCTAGTCCTACAACACACTATAAAATATTAAAACTGAATCACTACACACTATCTTTATCTATCTCTATAAGCTAACTCCTACAACTATCTATCTATATATACACATACACACACGCACAAGGATGGGGGTGGAAACACAGACAGCTCACAACAAACAACACAGGGAGGGGTACAAAACTGAAATGAAACCTAAATCAATCTAAGCTACTCTAAATAAATCCAAAAACAGGGGAAGGGAATCAGGGATGGAATATATACAGGGAGTAAGGAAGGATTCAATGGAGGGGAGGGAGAAAGAACACAGGGAAGGGTATAAAATAAAAACAACACCTAAATCTATCTAATCTAATCTAAATAAATGAAACTATGGAGGTAAATGTGTGGGAATGGGTGAAATAGGAGGATGATGGCAATGGATTAGGAAGTCAAACTGCTGGGAGAAGGAGACTTCTGAAAACGACTGCTGAAAGGATCAGTGGCTAGCTCAGAAGGAATTGGAAGGGGGGGAGGGCAATGACTTTTGTTACTTGCTGCGCCCGCCTTTCCACAAGCCCCATTGGCTCCGTGCAGCCTAGCATGTGGCCAATCACAGACTGAAGCCAGTGGTTTGAGGAAAAGAGGGATAGTGATTGGGCAGGCTGACTGCTAGTCCAAGCCTCTCCACCCCTAGTGCCAGGAAGTCTGCTCCTCAACTGCCCCCCCAGGCCTGCCAGCCCTGCTTTTCCCACCCGAACTCATTAGAAGTCACCTGAACGTGTCCAAAATGTTTGGGGCTTCGGGCGTTTGGTTCAGTCGTTCAGTTTGGCCGTTCAAACTGGCCGAGTTCGAGCCGAACACCGAACAGCCAAACCGCGTTCGCACATCCTTACTGATCAGACTGCCCAGTTCGGTCAAAAATGGAAACTTGGTCGAATTTTGGCTTCCAGTCTACCCAGCCTAATGGGCAATATAGATTGAAGAGCAATTGCTTAGACAACTCTGAATGTCTTGTTGCCCATAAAAATGCATGGGTACCTTGCACTGCCAATCAAGTGATGCAGAAGCTCTTTCAGGGGACTAGCCTGTGAACTTTTCTTTGGTGAAGGGCAGCAGCATGAACATGGTTTAACTTTTCCTGAACCTGCTCTGATATTTCATAGCGGAATGTATTTACTCAGTGACATGTTAATTTCTATCATGGTGGTAATTAAGTATGGAAAAACTGAATGATTTCATCAGTGTGGGAGGTGACGATAGATAAACTGAATTGTTGTCATTTCCTATTGATGGGCGGATGATAAGATTACTCAATGAATATATTTTAATTCATTTATTTATTTATTTGGGGATATTTTTATCCCGCACCCTCCTGCAAAATACCAGCTCGGGGCGGCATACAACAATCCTTACAATAAAAGCCAACACAAAACAAGCTAAAAATTTTAAAACCATAAAATACAAAAGAGCGGAAACCAAATCAAAACCCTCCCCCCAACCACCCACCCTACCAAGAACGTCCCCCCCCCCC
>QEPC01015351.1:3378202-3416063 GCA_003113815.1 Sphenodon punctatus | reverse complement strand
AGTGGAGGAGGCTGGCAGGATGTGCCACTGAATCACACCCCTAGTGCCACTACTTGGAGCCTCTGAAGCCTGGCTGCCAAAATCAGGCCTGTGCAGTTTGAGGGGTGGTGATGGGCTAAGGCTGTTGCTGATGCCTGCTGCCACTCCGCTAGCATGGCTCCTGCCACCTCTGCCATGTGCCCCATTGCCTGCCTTACGGGCAGCAGACTGCCCTCTCCTTCTTCCCATCTCCATTTCTCCCACCCAAAGAATGCACTGGAAGATTTTATAATTTTTTTAAAAATTATTTATTCAAATTTGTAATCTAATATTATATATATCTACACTAACTCTAACTGGTATTAACTATTCTAAAATCTATGAAACTAAAAGGAATATTATCTAATATCTACAAAGGCCTAGTCCTACAACACACTATAAAATATTAAAACTGAATCACTACACACTATCTTTATCTATCTCTATAAGCTAACTCCTACAACTATCTATCTATATATACACATACACACACGCACAAGGATGGGGGTGGAAACACAGACAGCTCACAACAAACAACACAGGGAGGGGTACAAAACTGAAATGAAACCTAAATCAATCTAAGCTACTCTAAATAAATCCAAAAACAGGGGAAGGGAATCAGGGATGGAATATATACAGGGAGTAAGGAAGGATTCAATGGAGGGGAGGGAGAAAGAACACAGGGAAGGGTATAAAATAAAAACAACACCTAAATCTATCTAATCTAATCTAAATAAATGAAACTATGGAGGTAAATGTGTGGGAATGGGTGAAATAGGAGGATGATGGCAATGGATTAGGAAGTCAAACTGCTGGGAGAAGGAGACTTCTGAAAACGACTGCTGAAAGGATCAGTGGCTAGCTCAGAAGGAATTGGAAGGGGGGGGAGGGCAATGACTTTTGTTACTTGCTGCGCCCGCCTTTCCACAAGCCCCATTGGCTCCGTGCAGCCTAGCATGTGGCCAATCACAGACTGAAGCCAGTGGTTTGAGGAAAAGAGGGATAGTGATTGGGCAGGCTGACTGCTAGTCCAAGCCTCTCCACCCCTAGTGCCAGGAAGTCTGCTCCTCAACTGCCCCCCCAGGCCTGCCAGCCCTGCTTTTCCCACCCGAACTCATTAGAAGTCACCTGAACGTGTCCAAAATGTTTGGGGCTTCGGGCGTTTGGTTCAGTCGTTCAGTTTGGCCGTTCAAACTGGCCGAGTTCGAGCCGAACACCGAACAGCCAAACCGCGTTCGCACATCCTTACTGATCAGACTGCCCAGTTCGGTCAAAAATGGAAACTTGGTCGAATTTTGGCTTCCAGTCTACCCAGCCTAATGGGCAATATAGATTGAAGAGCAATTGCTTAGACAACTCTGAATGTCTTGTTGCCCATAAAAATGCATGGGTACCTTGCACTGCCAATCAAGTGATGCAGAAGCTCTTTCAGGGGACTAGCCTGTGAACTTTTCTTTGGTGAAGGGCAGCAGCATGAACATGGTTTAACTTTTCCTGAACCTGCTCTGATATTTCATAGCGGAATGTATTTACTCAGTGACATGTTAATTTCTATCATGGTGGTAATTAAGTATGGAAAAACTGAATGATTTCATCAGTGTGGGAGGTGACGATAGATAAACTGAATTGTTGTCATTTCCTATTGATGGGCGGATGATAAGATTACTCAATGAATATATTTTAATTCATTTATTTATTTATTTGGGGATATTTTTATCCCGCACCCTCCTGCAAAATACCAGCTCGGGGCGGCATACAACAATCCTTACAATAAAAGCCAACACAAAACAAGCTAAAAATTTTAAAACCATAAAATACAAAAGAGCGGAAACCAAATCAAAACCCTCCCCCCAACCACCCACCCTACCAAGAACGTCCCCCCCCCCATCGTTGCCACCTGGGAGACTTGAGGGACCTCGAGTCGGACATCCCCGGCTGATCACAGGGGTCATACCACTGCCCGGGGTATGAGGCTATTCTGCAAGTAGGCGGGGCCCAGACTGTTTAGGGTTTTAAAGGTCATTACCAACACCTTGAATCGAGCCCGGAAGACAATAGGCAGCCAGTGCAGAGAACGGAGCACTGGTGAAATGTGCTCACGATGACCCATCCTCATTCGAAGATGGGCCGCCGCATTCTGCACCAGCTGCGGTATCCGAAATCACCAGGGGTAGCCTCACATAGAGTGTCTTACAGTAGTCCAATCTTGAGGTGATGAAAGCATGGATGATGGTGGCCAGGTCAGAGTCTGACCCATACAGCTGTAGCTGACGTACCAGATGTAATTGGCAAAAGGTGCTCCCCACCAGAGCCACTACCTGGGAGTCCAGGTGGCACTGTGAGTCTAGAAGCACCCCCAGACTACAAACTTGGGTGGCTAAAGGGGGGCAGACCCCGTCAATGACAGGAACCACCACCCCCTCAGCCTTCCCCACGAGCATGACCTAAGTCTTGTCGGCATTCAATTTCAGACGGCTTGCACTCATCCAATCCCCCATAGTCACCAAACACCAGGTAAGCACCAAGACTTCTGGGTCTGCAGAAAAAGAGAAGTAAAGCTGTGTATCGTCGGCGTACTGATGACAGCATATGCCGAACCTTCTCACAAACTCACCTAACAGCTACATGTACACATTGAACAGAAGAGGGGACAGAATAGAACCCTGCAGGACTCCACACATAAGGTCCCGGGAAGATGATGAACACTCCCCTAGGATCACCTGCACGGAGTTCTCCCAGCCAGGAATGAGCGGAACCATTCAAGAAAAGCTCCTCCCACCCCAGCCCGGTCCCACAGATGAGCCATCAATATCTCATGGTCAATGGTATCAAATGCTGCCGACAGATCTAGTAAGATCAGAAGAGATGATCTGCCCTGATCTAATTCACGGCGTAGATTGTTGACCAAAGCCACAAACGCAGTCTCAGTGCCAAACCCAGAATGAAAGCCAGACTGAGTGATCCAGAAAACTGATCTGATCCAGATGTCCCTGAAGCTGCTGAGCCACCACCCGTTCGAAACCTTCCCTAAAAAGGGAAGGTTAGAGACTGGCCGATAGCTGGCAGGGGAGTCACTGTCAAGAGATGGTTTCTTGAGCAGAGGCTGCACATGGACCCAGATTTAGTAATGCAAAGAAATGAAGATTGGTACACTTCTGCAATATATAATTATCTTGCTTCAGGTATCGTTAGAATTAGCACACAGAGCTCCCAGTAGCACAGTAACACAAAGGCAGTTGTAATAGAACCTCTCCCCTAATTTGGCTCTTGCCTCTTAGGCCACATTTACATCTGCAGCGGCGGGGGTGGCAGAGAGAGCAGCGAGGGAAGACAAGGCAGCGGGCAGGAGTCGGATGACAGGAAAAGAGCCGGTGTGAATGGGGATCTGCTGCGGCTTCTCTCGCGCATATCAGGGTGCAAAATTCTGCCCTGACATGCACGAGAGAAGCCGCGGCAGATTCCCGTTCGCACCGACTCTTTTCTTGTCATCTGGTTTTTCCCCGCTGCGTCTTCCCTTGCCACTCTCTCTACCACCACCACTGCTGCAGATGTGAATGCAGCCTTAGTTGAACTGATCCAAGCTGAGAAAGACCCTTCTTTCAGTGGTGTAAGTCAAAGTTAACTGTGTTGGAGTGCTAAATAGTAAAAGTAGTACAAATTGTAGAAGAGTAAGGCCCTATGTTAAAGTGAGTGTAACTGGTGATTATATCCAATCCTTATTATATTGGCAACAGATGTGGGTGGCTAAAACAATTTGGTAATTACTTGTGGTACATTACACTCTGTAAAGAGCCACTCAAGGTTGCATAAGTGTGCCAAATTCTGGCACCACATGAATAGGAGCAGAACTTGTAAGTGATACTTTAAGTGAACAATGGAATTGAATTAAGGCATCAGTGACAGTGCCTTCCTTGTCTGGTTGTCTCTATGTGCCAAGCAGCATTAGCATGGATTTAATGTTTAATTTGTTTCAATGTCCTCATAGATTTAGAAACATTTGCTTGCTCTCACTTTCAAATGCATAAGGACAAGTATGAATGATGACAATCCAGCAAAAGGCTGATGGCCAAAGCAGAACTGCCAAAGGCTCATTCGGAACAAATAGCAGCGGGCATGACTGGTTTTCTCTTGCAGATACTCAACACTGAATCGTAATAACCAAAGCAAAAAACTTAACAGTTTAAAAATAAACTTAAATATACAAGAGTTTTCTTAAAATACACACAAAAAACCAATTCAGTACAATTACAATTCAAAACACCTTCCATCTATACATTGCAACAAAACATAAATGCCAAAAACCATAGAAATTAATTCACAATTAGAGCAATATTTAATATTTTATCATCAACATACATTTAATATATGTACTATATTTAAGTCTGTTATTTACATGTATACAAATTGTGTACAGTTCATACAATGAAGTAAAGAATGTGAATGTAGACATTATACAATTCGTTGTACACAATGAAGTTATGTAGAAACAGACTTAAATTACTCTGACGCAATTTTTCCTTGTCAAATTATGATAATAAATTATTTTCATAATTGTAAAATGTGCACATCTCGAAGAACCTTCTTTACAAGGCAACAACCTTCTGATCAGCACATGGGGAGGAGCTGCTTGTAAACAAACAGCCTTACCTCCCAGCCCGATCTGTGTCCCTGCTGCTGCTGCTTCTGGAGCTACTAGGAGGAAGAGGAAGGTGATGGATGGGGACAGGAGTCAGGGAGGGGAGTCAGAACAACTTATTGCAGGAGAAGCTGGCTGCAACCTGCCCCCCAGCCATGCAACTGCAGGGCCTCAGCTAGCACAGTGCAGCTCTGGCCCCAGAAAGCTGTGCTGACTCCACTTTGCCTGGGGGGGGCAAGGCGAGCAAGGGCAGGGCAGGGGGGGGCAGGTATGCTTGCCTTCCAGCACAGTGCACAAGCCAGGGGGAGACTACAATAGTCAGCGTTTACAGAGTTCTGCTCCTCAGCGTGTCTCTAATTACAGAGCTCACAGGGGGACGGACGCAGGCGCTTTCTGGCTCTCCGACAGGCGAGAGGAGTTCAAGTGCGCATGCGCGAACCAGCAGAACTGATTGTTTATCACTAATAACTCCATTTTGGCTGCATCAATCAGCATCATATTTCAGAAGCACTTGTTATTGATCTCATTCTCGAAGCCTGTGAAGTTTGGGGTCTCAACTCATCCAGGGGGAGGAGATATTGATGAATCAAATACCTGAGGATGCTGTGAATTTTGACCACAAGCAATTAACGTTTAAGCAGTTATAACATTTTATTTTCCTAATGGATCTTTTTCAACCTTTGTGGCTATGATGGTCCTCAAAACGTACAGCCATGGTTAAATTTTCAGAAATGTAGGTCAAGCGATTTCCGCAAAACCGGGGCTTCAGCAGTTTCCTGTTTATAATGAAAGGTGGCTGTACATTTAAGTATTCAGGAAGCTGCCACTGCCTGAAAATAAAGTGGGAAGTTTACCCAATGCAGAGGGTCAATTCAAGGCCCAGACACCGCTCATGATATGCCTTTAAAGTAAATCACTCCATTTTGCAATCTCTGAAGCAAAATGTGGGAGATATCATCCAGTTTCAACAAGCAGTAGAAAACTAATGGAAGAAAGTAGACAATGGTAAGGATGAGCATTAGGGATGGGACTATCAGTATCGGATTAATCAGATAATGCAGATAATTGGTAATATCAGATTAATCTGATAATCCCGATAATATCAGTATTGGTATTTTAAAAATTGCCTCAATGTTAAAGATCCGAAAATCGGCAATGTTAAAAAAACAATATACCGATCCCGATAAATCCAATATTGGATTAATCTGATACTGATAAAACTGGTAACCAATAATTTCCCGATAGTCCCATCCCTAATGAGCATAGCTGCCCCTAGAAAGACTACTTTATGGTGAGGAAACCTGTTGAAATGTTTGAAGTGCGAGTTAACAGGATGCTGCAAATACCATGCAATGAGATGTGTCTAGGGTTGCCACATTATGGTTTGATCCTGAGAATCCTATAGGTCAAAATGGGAGTCTTGTGGTCAAGCCACAAGAAATGGAAACCCTAGTTATGCCACATGGAAACTGTTATAATAGCCTACCTGGAGACTTCCCAGCAGCTAACGTCAGGCTTAAATATATGGCTCATAACAACAGGTGATCTGATGACCTCAGCTGAGCTTGGTTGCATGCTGATCACCTGAGGAAGCTGTTCTATCAGCAGAAAGAATTTTTCAGTGAGAAGACAGTTTTGGAGACTCTTGGCACCCTATCCAGGGATGACCGGAGGAATACTCTTTGACAACTATGTTTGATAGTTTTGGGGAAACCTGTGGGGAATGTGGGGACTCTCAGATCTCTTGAGTTGGGTGGATCCTGGACAGACGTTTACAAGGCCAAAAATTCTGATGAAAGACTGAAAAACAAAACATAATGCAAATAAGTTTCCCCCTTTTCATGAGGGAAATGCTTCATGCCCCATTTAAGACCATTTCAGAATACACCTTTCACTATTATGGCATCACTATGACTGCTTTCACACCTTACAAAATGGGCTATTATAATAACCGGAGATAATACCAGGTGTTATAATTTGGCAATTTTTTGTAATGTGTGAATGCACTATTCCCCTTTTATGCTGCAAGATTTTGGGTACTTGTAAAAGCCACAGACTGCATTCACAACTGTGGTGGTGGCAGAGAGAGCAGCGAGGGAAGATGCAGCAGCGGGGAGGAGCCGGCTGACAGGAAAAGAGCCGGTGTGAATGGGGATCTTCCACGGCTTCTCTCGTGAATGCCAGGGCAGGATTTTGCTCTCTGACATGGGTGAGAAAAGCCATGGTAGATTCCCGTTCGCACTGGCTCCTTTCCTGTCAGCCAGCTCCTCCCCACTGTTGCATCTTCCCTCTCCACTCTCTCTGCCACCACTGCCGCAGCAGATGGGAATGTAGCCTTAGATTGTAAGTGCACTGGGCAAGGACCTGTCTCCAATAACCACCAGCAGGCAATGTAATGGAAGCAGTACAGTAGCAGGCAAAACAGAAGTACCTTAACAGCTAGCCCAGAGTACAGAAATCACTCAAAAGCTAGGTAGAAAAGCAGCATTTGAAAAAGTGCTTTCAAATTAAACTGTACACATTATGTAGGCATTTGTGCTGTTTTTCATTAACATTTCTGCAAATACTTGCCCAAGCAAATTGTATCCCAGCCCCTTCCCTCCAAACCATCCCCCCAGCAGTCCCTTCCCCCAAACCCTCCCCCAGATGGCCCCAGAAGCCCCTTCCCCCCAAAGCAGTCCCCAGAAGCCCTTTCACCCCAAACCCTCCCCCCAGCAGTCCCTTCCCCGAAACCCTCCACCCAGTGCCCCAGGCCTGGTCCCAGCCCCTTCTCCCCCCAAAAAAAAATCCCCAGGCAGCTTGCAAGTTGCCTTTACTTACCCCATCCCAGTGGTGGCGGGTCTGGTGGCAGTGGTGTGACGGGTCTGCGGCTTCTTGAAGCATGAGTGTGCTCTTCACCCACTGAGCTCCTTCTGGCCGCTTCCTTCCTGGACCCTCCCAACTGGGCCTCCCAGAGCAGAGGCCCTGTTGGGAGTGAGGGGCCAGGAAGCATCCAGGAGCAGGTGAAGAGAGCACCTGCTCACTCTCTCGCTCTCTCCACTCGAGGGGGAGGGAGGCAGCAGCTCTCTCCAGTAGGGGGGACATCAGGAAGGTCTCACACTGCTCCCCCCCCTTCAGGAGGGTCTGAGCCCAGTGCAAGGCTGAGGGAGGTCAAGCCACGAGTTCCCAAGCGGCTCCCTTTGTTCAGCCTGCCCTCCCCCCTGGCCAGTGGCTTCTTGCACCCAGCTGCTCTTAAGTTCTTCTGGTCACTTCTTGACTGGCCCCTCCCAACAGGGCTTTCCAGAGCAGCATGGCTAGATGATGTAATCCAACTGCATCACACTTGGAGGCCCTGTTGGAAGGGGCTAGGAAGTGGCCAGAAGGAGTGACTGAAGAGCACGCTACTGCATGCAAGAAGATGCTTCAGTGCTGCCGCTGCTGCCAGAGTCGTCATTTCTTAGGTTGGGAAGGGAGCAGGAGAGGCAACTGGTGACCCCACACCCACCCAATGCAGCTGGGAGGGGGAAGTTGGCACACGGCACTGATGAGTCTTACAATGACCCAAGATCTCACAGCATAAAAGGGGAATAGTGCATTCACACATTACAAAACTCCAGTAATTATAATATCCAGTATTATCTCAAGCCATTATAATACCTCATTTTTGTCATGTGTGAAAGCAGCCTACCATACACCTCCGTAATATTCTGTTGTGTCAGCATGAAAAGGGGAAAAATAATCGGTGAAATATCCTAGCTGGTTTGATAGGGGCTGCAAACATTATTTTGTATACCCGTAATATCCATATAATTATGACGGCGAGCTTGCACTGCTTTGTTTGGGGATAATTGCAATATTTCTGTCATATTTTCAGCTTCAGGTTACTGATACTGTAACAGAGTGCGGCTACGCAGGTTAAGTCTCTGCAGCACCAACCGCACAAAATCACTGTGTCTTCAGGGAATGCACTCAGTTACTTTATTTACAAAGAATTCCACCCTTAAGTATACAGGCATACAGTTCACACATCTCTGTCTCTATGTAGTCTCTCAGTATCTTGACTAACACCAGGAAATAGCCCTCTGGCAACCCACAATCCCTAACACTAGCCCAGCCGGGCTGCTGCATCTGGCTACCATATCCCAGTTCCTTCAGCCAAGCAGCTTTCCCCAGGCTCTCTAGTTTCTCTCAGGAAAGCTTTCCCTCAGCCCCTGCTGCTTTCAGTTCTGCTGGTCAGGCAGAGTCCTCCCTAGGCCAGCTCAGACAGTTGGAGCCATCTCCTCCAAACTGAGCTCTCAGCTCAGTTTTTTTTCTGCCTGGGGATGGCTCCAGCTATGCCGTTGCACAGTTGCTTCCAATAATTCAATTAGCTATTCTCCTGTGCTTCTGGCAGTGCCTGAAGCTCTGCTAGACTAGTCCTCTGGCTGGCACGAGCTATTTCTCTTAAAAGGCAACAGCTTTCCCAGACTGCTCCCTGACCAATACATATTGGACCTTCCTTGAGCCTAGACTACTGAAATGAGTTCTGCATGTAGGGGTGCCTATACCTCCCCTTTAAAGGAGGATGCTTATGAAAAAGTCATGGTGCAGGGCTGCACTGGAACCAATACAGACCTGCACCATGAATTTTTCATAAGCATCCTCTTTAAAAGGGGAGGTATCTGCATGGTGCTGCCCTTGATGACTGTTTGGAAGCTGCAGCAGGTACAGAACATGGCATCCCATCTTCTGGTAAGGGTAGGGTTGCCATATATGCAACTTTTTTTCAGGACGTTTATGAAAAATACATGTTGCAGGGCCTGCACTGGCACAAAGCAGGCTGTGCGACATGTATTTTTCATAAGTGTCCTAGAAAAATTTGCCTATATATGGCAACCCTAAGCAGCGTAGGTTGTCAAAAGCACATTTTGCTTGTGCTTCAGAGCCTGCACTGGCTCCCAAAAGCTTTTTTTTGTTTTTTGTTTAAAGATACCTGCTGGCTTGATCTACGAAGCCCTAAATGGCCTGAGCTCCATATATCTGAAAGCTTGCCTTCTCCCTTATGCTCCATTGTCATCCCTGAAGTCAACCAGGAGCACCCTCTTGTGCATGCCATCAGCATGCCTTTTGGGGGCGGGGGGGGGGTAAGAGTAGAGTGGCTTCTTGGTGACTGTGCTCAACAATTACAGAATTCCCTCTCCCTGGGATCAGCCCAAGGCTGATCATCTTCTGGAGGTACAGTAAGACTTTATTTAGACAAAACATTGGCAGGTGGGGATAGCGTCTTGGGTGCGAGTTTTTCAGGAACTTTATATGTTCATAGTCATTTATATGTACTATTATGTGGGTTTGGTGTTTTTTTTAATTTGCTGTTATATGTCTTGAAGCTTTGAGACTAGGCCAGGATATACATTCAAATAAATGAATAAAGTTAGTAGTAAGTGCTTTTTTTGCCATTGTATAGTTGTGGGTCTTTATTGCAGCAATATAAAGCTCTTCTTTCTCCCAGTTAAATAGCAAAATAATGGCTCTTATACTGTAGCACTTGCAGGTGTAAATTGCAGCCTTGTCATGCAAGTCGTTGCTTGAGCAAGCCCTCCCCCATGAGGAGTAAGATAGGGTGGCCACACCTCCCCTTTAAAAGAGGATGCTTATGAAAAATACATGGTGCAGGACTGCACTGGAACCAATGCAGCCCTGCAACATGTCTTTTTCATACGTGTCCTATTTTAAAGGGGAGGTATGGCCACCCTACCCCCGGACTCCTGAATCAGGCCTGCACTGCCAAGCAAACTCTGACTCCTCTCACTCAGGCTGTTTTATTACCAGAACATATATAGTTCCATTCCACTCCACACGTGTTCAGTGCATAGATTTTGCCTAGGCTTTCTAGCAATTTCCTCTATATGGTGATTTGCCTTGTGTTTGCCAGAGCACATTTTTGTCACAAACCTTACTGCATACTCAGGGGGTTCAGAACAAATTGTTTGGGAACAAATGTGTGGGATTGGTCTTATAATGTGACGGGCCTGTGGCGGGTGGTCACTGGAACTGGAAAGCAGGACTTATCTGAGTGGGGTGCTGGAGTGGGGTTGAATCGAGAAGGCTCACCAAAGCGCTCTGTAGACCTGCCAAACCTCACATCCTGCCACACCCACTACCATCACTCTCAGGCCTGCCCACCCCCTGACCCCTCCATGGATCTAGCATGTCCCACCCTGTTCCTGTGCTTCTGGCCTCCCTGCTCTAGAGTGACAGATGGAGAGTGCTTCTTGTGGAACCTTGAACTGCCAGCCACTGCCTCAAGAAGAAGCATGTCTGCCGGGTTGCTCTCACCTGAGGCAGTAGCAGCATGAGGCCCAGGGCAGCTGCCCTATTTTCCCCCACCCTAGGTCCAATTCTGCAAATGCACTCCTATGTTGGCTGAGACTGAGAGCCCTTGTGGTCAGTGTCCTGGTTAAAGGTGCCCTGTTTGTAGGTCCTTCACGACTTTGAATACCACCAGGCTATTTTTACTCAGGAGCTGAGAGACTGATTTAGGATCCTAACTTAAGAAACCTAGATGAAAATTTTGGAGACCAAAATAAATGAACTGATTTCTGATTGAATTGTAGAATTTTTAATAAGAAGTCAGCCAGAAAAAAATATTGTTTTCCTTTAAGTTGTCAAGTGTGGCACTGTGTACCTAATAGTGAGGGTTTTTTCATCCCAGCTGGGTCTCGATTCATGTCTAGATAGGGCTGTCAGAATATCAAAGCTAAATCCATTAGTGCATACTGAGCCAGCTCACTGACTGTTTCTCTGCAAATAGCCGCCTTTACATTAGCATCAAAGCAGCAGCAGTGTTTCACTCAGCATTGCAAGGAGGGAAATTATTTACAAAAGAACTTCTGTATTGGCAATGGTAGGAATTATTAGTGGCAAGTCACAGCACGCCGTTTGCTGAAATGATACAGATTTTGTCTATTGCTGCAGCATGCTTTGGTTTTACAGGAGTTAATTTCTTTTCCATATAAATTCTAGGGTGGGCGATATTCATATGTGCACACTCAAATGCATCATCTCAGCATTGTTTACATCTCAATGCATCATCTAATTTGCTCTGTCTCTCTGTCTCTCTCATTGTGTGTTTTTCTTTATAAAGATCATTAAGACTCATACATTCTTTCAATGACTATTTTTTGGCTTAAGCCAAAAAATATTAATAATTATTCTATTCTATTCTTTTAACAACTTGAGGTGAAATGCTTTTGTTACTGTGCTTAGAGGGTGGGAATGGGAAATGATGACAATGGGTAAAAAGATATATATTTGAAAGACATATTCCTAGGAAAATGTTTGCTTTCAGTTTCTATAGAGAAGTCTCTATGATCAGAACTCTTCATTACTCTCTGCACCCTGCACATCACTAGAACTATAGGCACACCTCCACCTTGCGTATTGTGTGCAGTTCTGATCACCCCATTTCAAAAGAGGGGATAGTGCAGCAGAGGGTGAAAACAGATGTGACAGCTTCCACTGCCGCCACAGACTTACCTGGGCGGTGGTGGGAGCCAAGAAGGGGGCGGGGAGACGCACGAGCATGCATCTGCCTGGTCCCACCCCCATGGTGCGCACAGAAGCCCACCCTCTGGGTCGACAGCAGCCCTGGTGGATACTGCCTGCCACCATGGTCCCTTCATCCTCTGGATTTCAGATGTGAAAGCCCACTTTACTCTGAGTTCGGCAGCTGGATCCTGACGGTGGTGGGGACTAGCCCAGGCTGTGACTCAGGGATTTCCCCGAGTTGCAGTCTGGGCCAGCCCCCATCACAGTCAGGAGCCAGACCATGCAAACATCTGGTGGATGCCTTTCAACGTGACGGTGGCACCTGGCTTAATCTGCACTAAAGTGCGTCAAACTGTGCTGCCATCACATTTGAAAACACCCAGAGAGAGCCCACAAATAAGAGAGGAAAATTATTAGATGCATAAAATGAGTTTATTGTGAGAAGTTATTGGGAAGATTAGGGCTGTTTAGATTCGACAGGGGACAGTTACTCGAGAGATGACAGGTGTATAAAGATAATGCATGCAGTCGAGAAAGCAAATAAGTGTTTACAGTTTCTCATATAACAACAGTAGGAGGACAGGAAATATCACTGATAAAAGAGATTTTTTTAGTGTGGTGAATAATTAAGCTGTGGGCTTGGTGCTGCAGATTAAGATCTCATCAGGATTCCAAGATGGAAGAAAACCACAAGCATAATACTCATGGTTACACAAGAAGAAAAATAATTCAGGGATGTAGATCTTTATGAGTGCCGTTAGGCAGCCTGCAGAGGGCCCAATCCCCAAGTGGTCCCATGGTGGGTAAATGCTTCCACCATACTTGGGGAGCTGGGTAGACAGTTGCCCCCCATGGGGCAGCCATCTGCTGTGAGAGCTCCCACCACAGCTGGGGTGGGCCATGAAAGTGGTCACATGAGCAGATGCATGGCACTGCCCCACCTCTCTCTCCTGCCCTGAACAAGATACTTCCCCCCCAGCCCTGGCATGGTTGTGCATGATGGACAACACCGCCCACTGCTCAAAGCCCTGCAGCAGAGCTCCCTGTGCGGCAGGACAGACATGATCCGGACACACAAGTTGCCCCATCTTTGGCAGCGTTACCCCATTTGGGGTAAGGCTGCTATGCAATGTGTCCCCAGATTTTTGCTGAGATTGCATCACACAGCAGCCATCTGCTCACCCCACCACAGGGTAGGGGAAACATCTGGTAGATGCCGGCCACACAATGCAGTACATCGCATGACCCGGTTTTCCAGAGTGGGTTAAGGCTACCCAAGTTAGCCTTTTTTCTTCCCTAAGTACAGGACTTTATATTTATCTCCATTGCATATCATTTTATTAATTTCAGCCCAGATTTCCAACCTAAGAATATATTTTTTTAGTTCTAATTCTGTCTTCCAAGTTGCTAGCTACCCCTCCCAGTTTTGTGTCCTGGTATCTACAGGACTTGCACTGCTTACTAGGCTTTTCCCCTCTTTTGCAGATAACAAGCAGATATTTCCAATGTTATCAAGCCAGGGTTTTGAATGGTCACTACATTTTATATGTATTATTGTGTATAGGGCCAAATTCATCCATGCTTAATCAACCTGCAGCTTTCCAGTAGTATCAAGACTTTGATTCCTAGAGAACCTGTAGGGGACTGCACAGCCTCAAATCAATTCAATAAATGTGGCTAGGGTAAAACAAAGCAAACATCCGCAGGTCCCATTATTAAAATAGTGGAGAAGCTGCCCTGGACCATCAGAACACATGACATAGAGCAGCTGTGACAACATTACCTGCTCATAGGATTGGACAAGTCTCCAGTCGGAAGATCAGCAGCCCTTTCCACTTGGGCAGTCTGTTTCATACATCATCTGTACAATAAGAAACATAATTTAATAAGGGAAGAATCTCTATTGTGGCTACTTGCATTACTGATTTACATGGAGTGCATATTATTAATATGGCCATAATAATAATGTCTTCATTTCTTATCTAGTATTTGTTGTCAGCCCTAGTCAGGGTACATGCTGCTTTGTTAAAAAAGCAACTTGCATTTCCAATGCATCACCTTTATATCTGGCTCCCAGAAATACCATTCCTTGTTCATTTTGAAAAGTTCACATCAGCTGTCCATATCCAGCTATTTGCTTTTTGTCTCCCTGTTTATTCTTGATACAAAATTAAGTGCACTTGGTGTACTGCTAGTATCCAGCAGAGGAAATATTGGGCTGTAGAACCAAACCATAAATATAGTTCCTAACCAGCTTAACCAACTCCATTTCCTCTTCCTTCCTCAAAGCAGTAAATCAATTCTGGTGTCCAGAAAACCCACTAATATTCTGAACTATTAAATCCACACAAGGTTCAAAGTGCTACGTCTATTTCCAGCTTATACCCAGAGGTAACATGCAAAAGAGATTGTTTAGCTGCTGACTACACTCAGCGAAAGCACATGCGTTGAATATTTCATAAGCAAAAGACTTTTTGAAAGAGCTCAAATCAAGAGAGAGCTTTTTATTGCCTTGCCAGGAAATTCTGGCCTCTCTACATTTTCAAAGGGTGTTTTTGCTGAGACACCCCACATCAGGTAGTGGGGTTATTAAAAAGGTAGAGACTAACTAAATACTGAACAACCTTTTCAACCACCCTTGCCAAGCAGCTTAAGACCAAATCGGTAGATATACCTGTTCAGGACAATCATCATATACATTTACTGTAGCACTGCACAGATGTTTTTCCTGTATCCTGATTTGTAGCACAGTACAAAGTTTGATCTTCTTGGCACTTTGTAGAAAGATTTGCAAGAACTCAAAGGCAGAGCTATTGGATTCAAAGATCAACCAGCCAGGTTCAGACAGCTACACAGTGTTAATAAGCTAGCCAACATTTTTTTGTACAAAAGGTGCTATCTTCATTTCACTGAAGTGAATGGCTTGGCTCCCATTGACTTTAATGGGTGTTAGGATTGCAGCCAAAATAAACAGTGTAAAAACAGCATAGAGGATACTCTACAACTTCTTTTGGAAAAAAAGGTGTCAGGTAGAATGTGTCTCTTCAGATTTTCACAAACTCTGTTGCTTTTATACACAGACAATCATACAAAGTTTCTCCATATACATTTCATTTCATTTCATTATTTCTATACCGCCCCTCTCGCTGATCATGACGCGAGGCTGTTTACAATACATTTTAAATATAAAATACAATAAATGAAACAACAATACATAAATAAAATAATCAAAAACAATTCCATCAACACATAAATACATTAGCCCCAGTACAGAAAAATACATCACCATATTCCCATGTCCACCACCCCCTATACCCCCGCCCCCTCCGGACCTCTCTCTCACCAAGGTACCATTTCACTCCTCCCCAAACATCTTGGACCCCTCCTCTCACTAGGGGTACCAAGACCCCCTCCCTAACCCATCCCCCTTCACTCCCTGCTCTCACCAGGGAGCGAAAGCTATCTCTCCATAACCCACCCACCAGTTCCTGAGGTTACTAATTGCCCAACCAAAACTACCCCCTAACAAACATCGCTGCCTCCCATCAAAACCTCCCCCACAATCCTCAGTTCTCAAGCCCCCTCCAAAGGTCATGCCCCTTTTCATGCCCCCATTCAGAGGGGGCCCCCACAGCACACCCCTGCGGCATGGCGACAGCGTCTGCTGCTCTTCATCCTTATTGGTCATCTGTCCTGAGCTATTTGAGAAGGGTGGGGTACAAATGTGTTTAGCCTCACAGGAAGGGGGCTCCCAGCCCCACTCTGCCCCCCAAACAGCCACCATACGGCCTGCCCTGCACCCTTTGGTTATTGCCCTTTGGGCACCGCCCTTGACAGTCTCTAACTTTTAAAGAGGGGAGGCAGGAGATGTTACCTGGGAAGGAGAACACACAACAGGTGAGCCCAATGAACTCTCACACACATCCCCAGCAGATCCCAGCCCTTGGCAGCCTCTGACCCTTATAGAGGGGAGGCAGGAGATGTTACAATAGTTTGTTTCAGTGGGGTAGGCACACCCACGCTCAGGACACCTTCTCTGAGCTTACCATTCTTTATCTGCTGCCTTCCTTACAACCTCCTTCCTTGTCTCTCTCTCTCTCCTTATCACATAGATATCAACACATTTCCTTTCTTTGCTGATTTTCTTTTAGAAATAAGTAATCGCTCAGTATCAGGTGGCATAAAGTACAATGGGTGTTTTTAAAGCTGCCCACAACTCTATGGGTGTTGCTAGGGCAACCCCCAGCCAGAAATGGAGCTGCAGCAGCCCATCTGCGAGTAGACAGAGTGCTGTTCCACCACCAGCTCATGCTCTGAGTCTGGGCGGTCCACTCCACTTGTTGTGCTTCAGGATGTTCCAGAGCACTGCAAGCGGAGCTGCTCCAGAATAGGCAGGGCCTGCTCTGCCTCACCCCAGAGTGCCCCAGTTTTTTCATGGATGGGCCACCTGGGGCTGGGGTGGAGCAGGAGTGCAGGTGTCCATCTACAGACACCCATTGAGTTATCACCTGCAATTACACAGGATACCGTTCCTCAGGGTGCTTTTAGATGAGTGGGTCGCCGTCGTGTGACCCGCTCGTCTAAAAGCACCCTCAGTCTGTAATTCAAACAATCTATTTCTCAGTCATGAAGAGTTTGGGTTTCTTCAGTGATCTCTTAACCACTGAATTGCTGTTGCCATTTCATTTAATAACAAAATGTGACTCATCAGCTTTGCAGACAGGTCTTCAGACCAGACTGACTGTCCCTGTAGCAAATGAATCAGGATTTTGAAAATATCAACATAATGTTTCTCTCCCCTCTATCTTCATAGTGTTTTCATTCTATTAGCCTTAATTTCCCTTTGAACACAGTGGAGTTAAGAGTTTCTGAAGTCCTAACTCAGTGAGATCTCGGTCTCTGTTTAACTGAGAAGAGACAGAGTTTAAGAGTACCTTAGCTGAGAGATAGCTAAACTTGCATACACTTATCAGTTTCTTGGGTTAAACTCTACTCCAGCTCTTTCACTAGGCTCAGACATGAAATGAATATTCACTATTGTGGATCACACATTTGCCTCCCTGAATGAGGTTTTTGCCTTTCCGGCAGTGTCCATGCACCATTAGTCTCTCATTAGGGACATTTGGTGGGGCACATTCAAGTTGGATTTGATACTTTATATAGTGCCCTGTTAGCCATTGGTCAAAGACATGGTTTGTTAAATTGAGCTGAGAATATGAGGTAACAAGAAGTATATCTCTATGTGACACGCTAGAGGGGTGGTCTGGGGGGAGTGCTATTAGTATTAATCCTTGTTAAATAATAGCATAGTCAGAAGTGTGCAAGATTCCCTTCCATAAAGGAGGGCATGGAATTGAGTAGAATGGGTGCAAACCACATGAGACAGAGTAGGGAGGATACCACGCCTTGAATAGTCTTACCCCACTCTGGGCAGACGGGTCATGCCATGCAGTACCAGATGGTCCTCCCACCAAGGGCTGAAGCTTGATTCTCAGTTTCTCGTGTTTCTCCATGAGAATCACACTTCTCGTCTCTTGCAAACGAGAATGAGACAAGAATCAGCTGGATTCTCATCAAGAAAAGAGAGAATCTTGAAAAACAGAATACTCAGTGCTGATGGAGGTAGGGATGGAGGAGGAACCCACACTGTTCCCTGCCCAGCTTTCTTATTTTGTTGGGGACTGGCAGCTGTCTCCATGGGAAAAGCTTTCCGATGGCAGATTTTCAGGAATGGGAGGTGGGAAAGAAGGAACTAGTGAGCCGACTCAGCTGATATCTTAGTATTCTATTGGTTAGCAGGAGTCATCAGTCAATAGAATGCTGACAAGCTGTACTGAGCCCGTCTCTTGCCTTCAGCTCACCCCCCCTCACATATGAAAGTCCCATTCCACTGTATCGTACCCTAGAGGTGCCCCACTGGCTGTCACCAGTTGAACCTGATGCAGGGTGGCTTTCAGCTCTAGAAGATGCTCGAACATCAGGATGGTGGAATTCCACTGTGTGGAGGCATCCTGGATGAGCTGGTGCACTGGGGAGCCTTGCTCGGTCTGCTTCTCCCGGAGGAGCTCGCTGACCGTCACATTCTCTGGTTAAAGAACCCCGCCAGCATCCTCCCCCACTCGATCAGGGAGATAAGGGTTTCTGCCCCAATCCTCTTCTCCCCCAAGCCCAGAGTGTCCCTGACCACCAGGTGAAGGGTGTGTGTGGCGCAAGGGATGCTGGTGAAGCCCCCATCATGGACTGCCTTCAGTATATTGGCCGTGTTTTCCATCACCACACACCCCTTGGTGAAGGGCGTGCCTGGCATCACCCACTCCCTCACCATGGTGATCAGGGCTGCCTCGATGTACCTAGGGGTGTGGGGGTTGAACATGACTTGTGCCTGAAGCAGGGTCCACCTATACCCTGCTTCGAGACCCCTCCTGCCACTCCTCAAAGCTGCCTTCGGGTCCTGCTACCAGTGCGCCGTCACCGCCAGGTAGGCATGCTGCGCGTTTCTACTGGACAGCAGGTCTGTGGTGAAGTGTATGGTGGCACCCCCCAGCCCCTGCCAGCTACTCCCTCACCCACTTCTTCAAAGCCCTGTACAGGTCTGGCACCGCATTCCGACTCAGGGGGGTGCAGAATGGCAGCTTAAACTGGGGGGCCAGGAACCCAATCAGCCACTTGAAGCCATGTCCTCTACAATGGAGAAGGGCTGCCCATCCAGCACAATCATTCCACCCAATAGGCTCCTGGCTTTCACTTGATAGCCACGCCACCCTCCAGCACCGGATGGCCTTGGCAGCTGCCCCCACCCCAGCTCCTCCATGGTGGACTGACGCTGCTGTTCTTCCCCCCTAGCAGGAATACTGCTCCTGCTGCTAGAGGCAGCAGTTGGTGCAGGACGCTTGCCCGCTGAAGGAGGCTGTTGATTGGCTGCTGCAGTTGGGAACCTTCTGGCATCCACTTCCCCTGCCTTCCCGCTTAGCAGCAGAGCGCTGTGGCATGATTTCAGGTGCCTCGCCATGGCACTTGTCCCAAGGCTGGCGAGCACCTGCCCACGCTTCACCAGCTTATTGCACACAGTGCACTGCACCTCTCTGGGATCATCCTCCTGCAGCAGCTTGAAATGTGCCCAGACAGAGGATTTTTCCTCCTGCCTTTTGGCCCACCCTGGGTGACGCACTGATGCTGCCAGTGCTGCTGGGAGGGCCAGAACATGGTGGTGACACAGCTCTGGAAGGAGGGACAGCCATCGTCTCAGCTCCAGATGTCTCCTCTGTGGAACTAGTATCTTCTTCTGCCTCACTCTCCTCAATCACTGTGATGTCCCGTGAAGGGGCGTACTGGAACCCTGAGGCTTGACTGCCCACCATGCTACTGCCACCCTGCTCCCTGTGCCCCCTAGAGGTGCTGCTGCTGCTGCTGTTGCTGCTGTTGCTGATGCTGCTGCTGCTGCTGCTGCTGCTGCTGCTCTCCCTGCTGTCATTTCCCAGGGATCGGGCCCTGCCTCTAGCAGCCGGGGTGGGATCCACCAGCCCTGGACTGCTGGGGATCATCTCAACAATAGGGGACATTGGTGGCCCTGGAGGAACAATTGAAGCACCTGCCAGTGCTCCTGCAGCAGCAGAGACAGCCTCAGCCTTAAGTCCTGCAGGCCTGGAACAATAGGCAGGAGACACCGCCAAACCACACCCAGACTAGGGCCACTGCTGTCAGCCTCTGAACCCTGGCTCCCAAAATCATGCCTTCAAAGCTTGGGGTGTGGTGATGGGCTCTGGGTGCTGCTGCTGGATGCTGCCACTCCTCTGGCACAGCCCCTGCCACCACCTCTGCCACGTGCCCCATTGCCCACCTTATGGACAGCAGATTGACTTCTCCTACTTCCCTTCTCAATGTCTTATCAATGTCTTCAAACAAAAATGCACACAAATATTTTTTTATTTATATATATATAGTAGGAGTTAGCTTAGTTATAGAGATAGATAGAGATAGTGTTATATATATATTTCAAATATTTCTAATTTTATCTACACTAACTCTAACTATAGTATTAACTATTCGAAAATCTATGTAGGTAAATATTATATCTAAAGGCCTAGTCCTACAAGCACACTCTAAAATATCAAAACTAGATAAAATTAGAAAGGGAGGGGTACAACATTGAAATGAAACCTAAATCAATATAATAATCCTACTCTAAATAAATCCAAAACCAGAGGAAGGGAATCAGGGAATATATATAGAGAGAGGAATAGGATTCAATGGAGGGGGGAGGAAGAACACAGGGAGAGGTACAAAATAAAAATAACACCTAAATCTATCTAATATAATCTAAATAAATGATAATATGGAGGTAAATGGGTTGGATGGGTAAATAGGAGGAGGATGGAGCCTTCTGAAAATGCCTGCTGTCTGAAACAGTGACTCTAGCTCAGAAGGGGGGGAGGGTAATGAGTTTTGTTACTTGCTGTGCCTGCCTCACCGCAAGCCTCATTGGCTCTGTGCAGCCTAGTCCCCCCATGTCCAATTGCAGACTGCAAAGCTAGTGGTCTGAGGAGAAAAGGGATGGTGATTGGGCAGGCTGACTGCTATTCCAAGCCTCTCCACCCCTGGTTCCCGGAAGTCTGCTCCTCAGCTGACTCCCCTTCCCTGTCACGTTTTGCCTTCCAATCACATTTTTGCCACCCGAACTCGATCCGAACCGACCAAACTCTTCGGTCATTTCAGAGTTCGGTTTCGGGTTTGGTTGTCCGAACGGACTGAGTTCAACCCGAACTTCCGAACCGCGTTCGCACATCCCTAGTTGTAATAGGTTCAAGATTTTTTGTTCAATATTGGCCTAGCCTTTTTAATAGTATTCTCTCTTTTCTAAACGGATTCATTTTTTTAACCAGAAGGTGGAGATATGCAACTGCTAAATGTGTGAAATAAAACCAGTCCAGTCTTTTGGATGATAATTTTTATTTCCATACTTAGAGTTATCTGGGTTCCACTTAAACTCCCGAGATGTAGTCATTCTGTTTCATAATTCCATTGGCTGCTTTCAGCTGAATTTCTTATTTGCCTCTCCTCCCGTTTCCTCTTCATACGACGAGGCAAGGCACCACGTAGGATTCTCATTGTGGAAGTTGAGCTTTAGTTAATTGGAGGAAATCCTCTGAGGACTAAATTTTTCATTTCCAATGATAAGAGGCTACTACACTCTGACACAAAAAAAGGAATACAGTAAGCAAAAGTTGGGGGACAATTGCTCCTCCTTTTGATGGTCAGCCAACATTGGTCTTATATACAGCACTGTGGAACCTGTGTTCCACAGTGCAAATCATACATGTCTGCCACAGATGCATAGATAATGAAACATGGAACTGCCCTAGATGTGTGGCCTAAAGGGGCCAGCATCCTTGACTGGCTGCCACTCTTTCATGCCTGGTTTGTTTTAATGCAAAGCTTTGTGTAACCATTTCTAAAAGTTCCAGAGGAGGAAAAACAGATAAAACACAACTATTTGCACTGAAGGTTTTGCAGCAATTTTCAGTAAAAGCCATTTAGGTAAATAGCTGCAGTGAGAAGAATACATCTCTCTCAAATGTTTTGACATGCTAAGCAGCCCTCTTTTATTAAAGAAATAGGCATTTTACTTTATTTTTTAAAAAGCAGAATATAGATACCTGTTCCTTTTTTTTTTGCAAGTGGATCCGCACCCACATTAAAGAAAAATCTGACAGGAATGTTTGCTCTTAAGGACCCAGAAATGCAAAGAGCAGGTACAAGCATCCTTGTACTGTGCTCAAAGCCATAAACATTGTAGCAGTGGAATGATCAAAACATCATATTGCTTCAATAAGTGCTTTTGAAGGTGAGGGTAACAAGTTATTGAAACCAAAAGTAAGAAGGTAGGCTGGAGTTTGAAATCTCTCCTCTCCACCAGAAACTGTCATATGTGGAAAATCTTATTTTTTTTCCTTGCTAAGAAACTGATAAGATGCTTGCTTAACCCATTTACATCAATAAAGAGTTTGGGCTCATGTTTTTCAGTAAATGAATTATTATATTATGAAAATAAGGAAGAAGGTCCTTTGCCGACACACCGAAGAAGACAGGACACAATTGCTGGGGTTAAACGGCCGCACTCTTTATTCAATCAAATCATAATTAACCAATAGGTGGGGGTAAATTGCCTGATATTTTCCCGGACAACTCTCTCCAACCCTACAACAGTCTTCAAATTTGGTGCCACCCGGTGTTGCTGTACGTCAAAAGCGGGGATCTGAAAGCCTTGCTGGAAATCTGCTACTATGTATATTATTTCTGATCTATCAGGGTGCCCAAGTAGGGCCTGCTCAAACCTGGGTGTTCTAACTGGCGTTGGGGCTTTTTCCCGGAGGGCTGGAGCTGCTGTTGCCAGCCCCGGCCTTCCCCGCCCCCCCTGTAAAAGGTTTCCCTTTGGATCCGGGTTTCCCCTGGGGGCACGCAGAAGATGTGTGGTGCCCTGAACAGTTGCAGCATGTGTGGCAAAATTTGCAAGTTGCTCAGGAACATTTCCTGAACCAGCCAAATTCCCAGCAAGTCCCCATGACGGGCACCGCCCCTTTCTTTCCGTCCTCATGAAAGGACTCAGTGGTGGACGAAGCCCCCCCTTTTGCCAGTAAATGACCACTATCTGATCTAGGCGTGTTGCCCACTCCGCTCATACAGTTGAGCCAGAGGTCGTGTGTGTGCAGATCCCATCACAGACCTGGGGTGTACGCTGCCCGGTGGCGGAACGCCTCATCATATCTTAGCCATGNGATAGAGTTGAGTGTCATCAGCATAGAGGTGGTATTGGAAGCCATGGGAGGCAATGAGTTTGCCTAAGGATGAGGTATAGATCGAGAAGAGGAGAGGGCCAAGAACTTGATCCATGCCCATCCTAAAGCCTCCAGGGAGACGTTGGGGACGGTGCTGGCGAGGGTAGTGAACGCGTCCTTGTAGCAGGGGAGGTTGTCGCCTTGCCTCAAGGAGGCTGTGGTGCGCCCCCTGCTGAAGAAACCATCTTTGGACGTGGATGCGCTCGCCAGTTACCGACCTGTCTCTAACCTTCCCTTTTTAGGGAAGGTTATTGAGCGTGCGGTGGCACTCCAGCTCCAGGTGCATCTGGACAGCATCGGTTTCCTAGACCCTTTTCAATCTGGGTTCCGCCCCAGCTACGGCACTGAGACGGCGCTGGTGGCCTTGGTCGACGACCTCCGCCGGGAGATGGATGCAGGATGTTCAACATTTCTCATCCTGCTAGATCTCTCAACCGCTTTTGATACCGTGGACCATGGGCTGCTGTTGAGGCGGCTGCGTGACCTGGGGGTCTGGATGGGACTATTTTTGAATCGTTCCGTTCATTCCTCTTGGGGAGAAGCCAGCGGGTGGTGCTGGGGGATGAGACATCGTGCCTCTGCGCCTCATCATGCGGCGTTCCACAGGGTTCTATTCTGTCTCCATTATTATTTAATGTTTACATACAGCCCTTGGGGGAGGTCATGATAGGGTTCGGGGTGCGGTGTCACCAATATGCTGATGATACTCAGCTGTACCTCTCTTTTTCAACTGACCCAGACCCTGCTGTCTTGTTGCTATCCCAGTGTTTGGAGGCCGTGGTGGAATGGCTGCGGCAGAGCAGACTGAGGCTCAAAGTCTCACAGCCATGTCAACAACACCCCATAGGGAACAGTATCAAAGGCCACCAAAAGATATAACAAGATCAAAAGGGTCCAATTCCCCCTCTCAATTTCCCATGTGCCCTTGCAACCCCTGAGATCGTCTGTGGGAGCCTTTTTGGAGGTTCCCTGACCGAGGTGGGTGGCCACCAATATTAGATCTTTTTCAGTGGCTGCCCCTGTGCTGTGGAGTTCACTCCCGGAGGAGGCTTGATTGGCTCCCATTCTCCTGACATTTCGACGATTATGTAAGATCTGGCTGTTCTGACAGGCCTTTGGCGAGGGGTAGGGGTTGGGTGGGTGAGGTTGGGGAAGGGAGGGAGGGTTTTGTGTTGTTTTTCCTGCATAATATGGAATTTTTAATTGTTTTAAATGTTTTATTGTTTTATTGTTTTTATAGTTGTTCTTCGCCGCCCCAGGCTGCCCTGTGGGCAGGAGGGGCGGGATACAAATTTTATATAAATATATTTTAAAAAAATAAACAACCTAGAGACAGAGTGATAGCTGGTACAGGAGTTAAGATCAAGAGATGGTTTCTTGAGCATGGGTTGGACAACTGCAAACTTGAGGCCATATATATGTGCATGTGTGTATATATAATATATTTTAAGTACACATGTATTAATGGGAGAAATGGATCTGTGCTTCCAGGAGACATTTACTCATGCATTTAATAATTTTTTTCCTCAGGCTCATCCTAGGATATTGAGCACACACAGACACAGTTAATGGGATGTTAAGCCTGAACAGTTAAAATTAAACATAAGTCAGAAAGGCAAAAATCAAAATTGGTAAGACCATTTTAGCTTGGCCATTTAATGCCTGTGATATTTTTCCTCTTCCTGCTTTTCATGTCAAATGTATAACTGACTATATTTTGTGGTGCATAAAGAAATTCAGTTATTTGTAAGCAGTGACTCAAAATTGTTAAAGTTCCCTTAGCCTTTGCATTTATTGTTTGTTGTTAATTGTGGCACCTTGACACTTTTTTTCTATACTTCAGTGCAGAACTGCTAGTAGTTCTACAGTTAGAGCTGCTTTGTGGCTTCCAACGTAATCCTGAAAAATGATCTCCAGCAGAAAGGAGATTTGCAAACATAAAGATGAAGTTAATGCATAGTCAGAACTGAGATATTAGATGAAAGCAGGTTTTGGATCTTTGCCCCCATTGAATTGTAATGTCATACTTTGGAAAGACGTATTGTATTATTTATTTATTTATAAGATGGCCTTCCCAATGAGCCTCAGGGTGCTTACAACATATAAAATGAGTTAAAAATCCCCTTAACTGACTACAGTCTTTCCGCCAACCTCACACTGGCACCCATCCCATCCCACCCAACCCTATCCCTGCCTGACAAACACCTGGACAAACAAAAAGATCTTATATAATTTCCAGAAGATGAGCAGGCTCAGGCTTAGAGTTCCAGAATTGTTGAGTAGTCACTGAGAACATCTCTTTACATGCCCTTTTTGTAGAAACCTCATGGGGAGATGGTATACAAAAGAAGGTGCTTCCAGCTGACCTCACAGGCTGCAATGGGCCATAATGGAAGAGGTGGTTTTTCAGATCCTTGGGGTCAAAACCACCCTCAAGAACAGGTTGGCTAAAGCAGTCAGGGAGTCCACTGTGCAGCGGGGTGGTTGGTACACCAGCAGAATACCCTGTTTATCCCAGGCCTCAAACACAAGATGGACACAGTCCATGTTTGGGAAGTCAGACACTGGATAACTTTGGTAGACCAGATTTTCTTTACAGACCACTGCCACTCCACTCCCCCAGCCATTAATTGCTGCACCAAGTATCTGGCTAGTAACATCTGTGCCAACACAGGCCTCATTCAGCTAGGTCTAAGTAATGAATATGAGGTCAGTGGCCTCATCCTGAATAAGATCATGGATCATAGTTGTTTTATGAAGCAGCATCTATGACAGATCAGAGGCTTCACTGACCTCAACTCCCAAATATCCTGAGATGGGGGGGAGACGAGAACAGGGGAACAGACACCAAGTATCTATCCCTTTACCCATGATGACATTTCCTCCTGCCCCACCCGCCGTACCTCCTCATGCCCAACATGACCTCAGTCAGTTCAGCAGCTGCCCAAACAGGTCCCCAACAGTGATCAACAATGATGTCGGTCTGTAGAATCTAAAGTAGGTGGAGAGTAGAGCCTTAAAGGAGACAGTTCTGAATATTTAGGGTGTTTTTGGACACGCACCTCCCCACCCATTACCCACCAATCACCCACCCATCATGCATGTTGCAGGGATGCATAGCATGCCAGTTTGGCCCTGCAGCATGCATGATGGGTAAGTGATTGGTGGGGAGGTGCTTGTCTAAAAACACCCTTAGACCTTCATACTTGACTGACTAGACTTAAATTGGTACTACATCAGGTTCCAGAACATTCACAGAGTACTGAGGAATTCAGAGAAAATGAGTCGAAGGATGTTCTCTCAATAGTAAAACAATATTTGAGGAAGTGTACCTCTATTCTAATGTGATGACTTTACATCTTCACTGTCAAGTCCCATCTCAACAGTTCTTTATTACTTGCTTTACCTATTTACCATGCCATTTGCCTTCACCATGGGTACAAACATGGACAACATGCTCCTGAAAAAGTCCTGGCAGAAAGAGTCATATTAATCTCACGTTGTTTCTACCTTGTTCATGGAAAAGGTTGAAAGAAAGATTAATTCCCTCCTGAGGCATGTCCTTGTCCCCATGTCAGTGGAGCTGTTTAATGATGGATGTTAAATATTTTCCGTCTCCTTTGGAATTGCCCTTGTCACGAAGACAGTTGGCTTGGCACAGTATTGCGGGGCTATGATGGACATTCAATACTATACTTTTATTCCCTGGGTATGCCTGTCTCTCAAACTCAGTTGACTCAAGTCACCTATCCTGTGATGAACAATTGGTTTGAGAATTTCTCACAAAACTTCAACTTGACTTTCCAACATTTCCTCAAGGCATATAAGACAACTGATAGACCATCCATTCTCACAAGATGTATGAGCAGAAGTAGGGAAAGTAGTGCTGACTTTCAAAGCTTACAGCTAAGCATGAAGTAGTTTGTTGCTAGTGGCAGTTAATTATTTTATTTATATAGCAACAGTAATGTGCCTGGCACAAAACATTTATGGTTAGAGACAGGTCCCTGCCCCCAAACAGTTTACAGTCTAGATTGGATTAGGAAGGGGAGCCAAAGCAGAGGGGCACATAGAAAGACAAAAGGAAGCGTTCACGAAACCACGGAGTTACAGTCACTTGTGCTTAGGTTAGTTACAAAGGAGGGGGAAATCTTAAAAGCTGAGACCATATAAGGAGAAGTACAAGCCATCTATAGCAAGGGAGAAGCTAGAAAAAGCCTGGTGGACTTAATGAAAAACTTCAAGGTGACTGTATTATTAACCTACATCAAAATCTATCCAGTTTTATGTCATTAAATGAAAGAAAATTATAAAGTTCCACACATGACAAGAACTGGTTTAACTAGTGATGGAAGCCCAGAAAGAATATTTCACTACATATCTTTTTTCCCCCTTGAAGTAAAAGGAATCTCAAAGGGGTTCAACTGCTTTAGGGTGGAGCCTATCTCTGTTAAGAGAATCCACTGCCCCTGTCTAATAGGGTACAGCTCCTTTCTCGCACCCTGCCTTAGGTGAGGCCTTTATCTGCACTGGAGAGATATTCTGTTGTCCTTGTTCAATAGGGCACAGCTCCTTCCTCTACCCTGCCTTAGGGTGAGGCCTCTATCTGCTCTGGAGAGATATTCTACTGTCCCTGTCTGATAGGGTACAGTTCCTCTCCTGCACCTTAGGCAAACAGCTCCCTTTTAGTTCCCTCGGGATCTAGTGAAAATACTTTAGTTTGAGAGGGGGGGAATTACTCTTCTTCTGCTTCAGTAATGAGTCTTTTATTCAATCAAATAGGCATTTATTCAATAAGATCAGAACAATTTAGCATACCAATTACCAAAGAGACACTTGCATTCACATTTGCACCCATCTACCCTTGTCTACCTAAAAATACATACAAGAGCACATATTCTTACGTGATCAGAGGCTGATGGCCTGGTTCTGGAGGAAAGCAGTCAGGGGGCCCAAGAAGCCGTTGTAGAACCCCCTAGATAGAGGGGTCCCAAAAGGGGCAACAACCACCGACCTCAGTGGTGCTCTGATAAGAGCTAGCACTGATTACCACAGAAGGCAAGGAACTAATTCAGAGTCGAGCCTTATATGCTGTGGCTGTCTTATGATTATTCAGAGTGCGGGGTTGTCAGTACTAGGCTTGTGGAGCACTCTCATTGGCTGCCCCAAATCTGGGGTGCTTAGTCATGATATGAGGTTTGTTCTGACCAGTAAAGTCATGCCCCCTCCTCCTCCCTCTGGAGATGGGGGGTCACACTTTCTGGCCTTCAATTAGTTCGCACATCCTTCTGAGAGTCATATATTTATCTGATAACAATCACACTCTTTTTTTTTGCTTGGCCTTTTTTATCAGCTCCTGACCTTCTACTATAGTTCCTCCATGTTTTCTGTAAATTATCAACGTAGGTTGTTTGGGGAACAAGAGGTCCTTCTTACTTCTACAGCATCAGTTGCTCCCTCCCAGGCCAACTCCTGATTATTGCCAATACTGATCATTCTTACTCATACTTTTGTTCTTCACATTAAATGCATCAACACATGTACGTAATATCTTGCCTAATTTCTAACATTCTAAATAATTCTAAATAGCAATCCCACTAGCCCATAAGGTTACATTCCAAGTATTATAGCTCCAGTGTGTGTTCTTGGTTACATTTTAACACAATGATGGGTACAATAACATCCAGTGTATATTGCTGTTACATTTGTGTCAAGGAAGTACCTTTTTGGTTCAATTACACAGAGTTATTTATAACAATCCCTCCATGTATACTCTAGCATGTTTGTCAGGAAGGCACGTTTGGTTTGGTTACAGTTGAACACAGAGTGGCCCATTGGAATCAGAGAAGCATTTTCTGATTCAGCACATTGGAGCAGGGAAATTAATATCTTAGTTTGGCCCAAAATCATATCAATTTATAACAGAAGGACCTGAAGAAAAATATATCTGTAGCAAAGTAACAAAACAATAGTTTCTTGACACAGCACAGTACAAGTTAGATAGGTTTGTTGTTGTCACTTTTGTGGTAACTTTTCCATCCTGTTTATTTCTATTCAACTTTTTAAAAATGTATTGAGCTTGCTGAAATATGTTATTTCAAGGTTCTTGAAAACAATTTTAAAGACAGCACTTCAAAATACTAGGTTCTTCTGGTTTGTCGGTCTTAGGGGCAAGACTACGATCAAAGTTGGTGTTGGGCAGAGTTAGGTCAAGAGACAGTAGTTCAGAAATATATGAGAGCTGAGAATTATGAAATCTGACGCCAGAGAACAGTTTCATTTTGTTTTTGTTTTTCTTCTAGTTTGGTTATTACATCATTTTGGGCAAATGAACAAGTGTGATTATGCAAATATTGCCAAAATGTTGCAACCAAAATATTGACAAAAATGAATGTGAATACAAAAAAAAAAAAAGACCCAAAGGAAAAGAAAAAGCTGGATGTACGAATACTCATTTTGACCTCAAGATATTGTTTGGGAACTCAAAGGACTACCTGAAAATGTAGATAGTTCCCCTGAATAATCGGGGTTCAGAGGGCTTCTGGCCTTGGTCTGATGCTGATAAATGTGAGGTCAGTGGCTAACAAGTAAACTGCGGTCCGGGAGTTTATTTATTTATTTATTTATTTAAAGCATTTATACCCCGCCCCTCCTGCAGACAGCTCGGGGCAGCTTCCAACAATATAAAACAATATAAAACAGTTAAAACAATCAGCAGTTAAAATACTTTCTAAAACAGGGCCCTGAGAAACAATTCAGCATTAAAACAATAAAACAAGGTTGGGGGGGGGGAAACACAACTCTAACCCACTCCCACCCCCCAAAGGCCTGGGCGAACAGACAGGTTTTGCAATACTGCCAAAATGACAACAGGCTTCAGGCCAGGCGGGCTTCCTCCAGAAGGGAGTTCCGAAGTCGCGGCCTGGCCACCGAGAATGCCCTCTCCATTGTGGCCCCCCACTTTACGCGTGGGACCTCCAAGAAGGCACCCCCGGCCAACTGCATGAGCCGCTCTGGGGTGCGGAGGGCGAGGCGATCCCTGAGGTACGAGGGGCCCAGACCATGAAGGGCCTTATAGACCAATACTAAAACCTTGAACCTAGCTCGGCACACTATTGGCAGCCAGTGCAGAGTCCGGAGCACAGGTGTAATATGCTCCTGATGGCCCGTCCCCGTAAGGAGATGGGCCGCCACATTCTGCACTAGCTGCAGCCTCTGAACCAGGCACAAGGGAAGCCCCATGTAGAGCACGTTGCAGTAGTCCAGCCTTGAGGTGACAAAGGCATGGAGGAGGGAGGCCAGGTCTGGGCCGGAGATGAATGGACACAACCTACGCACCAGATACAACTGGCGGAAGGCAGCCTTAGTGACTGCCTCCACCTGCCGCTCCAGGCGCAGGTCTGCATCCAGTATCAACCCCAGATTCTGGATCTGCTGAGCTATAGGAGGGCGAACTCCCCCAATCAGGGGGGCCACTACCTCCCTCACTCTCCCCACCAACATCACCTCCATCTTATCGGGGCTGAGCTTCAGTCTGCTCTGCTGCATCCATTCCGCCATGGCTTCCAGACACTGGGATAGCAACGAGACAGCCAGGTCTGGGTCAGTTGAAAAGGAGAGGTACAGCTGAGTATCATCAGCATATTGGTGACACCGCACCCCGAACCCCCTCACGACCTCCCCCAAGGGCTGCATGTACACATTAAATAATAACGGAGACAGAATAGAACCCTGCGGAACACTGCATGTTAAGGCATGGGGGCACAATGTCTCATCTCCCAACACCACCCTCTGGCTTCTCCCAGAGAGGAATGAATGGAACCATTCAAGAACAGTCTTGTCCAGGCCCCCCAGGTCATGCAGCCGCCTCAACAGCAGCCCATGGTCCACAGTGTCAAAAGCATCCAAGAGATCTAGCAGGATGAGAAATGTCCAACATCCTGTGTTCATCTCCCGGCGGAGGTCATCTACCAAGGCCACTAATGCCGTCTCGGTGCCATAGCCTCCTGGACCTAGTTGATCATGGACCAGGCGGTCAACCTCCCGTGTGTCACAGAGACCTGGCTGGAGAATGAATTGGGGCCTATATTGGCTGATATTGTTCTGGCTGGATACTCTGTGCAGCATCAGCCATGACTGGAGGGACAGGGGGTGGTGTAACCATTATTTTTAAGGATGCCTGGTCTGTGAGGAGATTTCCTGTGCGATCTATCATGAGTTTAGAGGGTCTCCATCTGGGATTGGATTTGGTCAGAGACAGAGTGGGGATACTGCTGATATACCATGCACCCACCTGTACGGCAGCCTCCCTGCATGCACTGACCATTGCCAAGCTGGTGTTGGAGGTGATCTTGCAGTCCCCCAGAACGATAGTTGTGAGGGAGTTCAATATCCATGCCAACATAAGTCTTGGAGGGGCGGAGCGTGAATTCATGGCTGCCATGGCAACCATGGGTGAGTACTGGGCCCCACACATGTTGGAGGACATACCCTGGACATGATATTTTGCACAGGCATTGAGATGGGGGATTCGTTGGTGGGGAAGGCATCAACAGTGCCCTTGTCATGGACAGATCATCATCTTCTCTGGGCAGATATCCTGGCATATGTCGGCCCCCGGGAGGGTGTGGAACCAGTTAGGTTGGTTATCCCCCGAAGGCTTATGGAACCTGAAAGCTTCCAGATAGCCCTAGGGGATGTTTCCTCTGACCTTGATGTCTGCTCACTCGATGACCTCATGTTCAGGTGGAACACTGTGCTAATGGAGGCCATTGACTGTGTGGCTCCCAGGTGTCCGCTCCCAAATTGCCGACAACACAGCTCCCTGTGGTATACCGGGGAGGTGTGGCAGATGAAGCAGGAAGGGTGGTGGTTAGAGTGACGGTGGCATCATTCGCATGCTGAAGTTGACCAATTACGGTATAGAGTCTAGTTACATACCTATGTCATTGCGGTGTGTACAGCAAAGAAGGTTTTCTTTGCTGCCCTCATTGCATCCACTAAGTCCCGCCCGACTGAGCTGTTCCCGCTGGTGAGGGGGCTGGTCAGTCTGGCCTCCCTCTGCCTGGACGTAGAACCATCAAATGCTCGCTGTGATTTGTTTGCCAACTTTTTTGGTGATTAAATTGCTCAAATTCACCACAGTTTTTATGCAACTTTTTTAGCAGGGAACGGGTCAGAGGCAGTAGGAGCCCCTTCTTGTCCTGTTTTATGGGATGAGTTTTGGGCGGTGCTGCCCTCAGATATGGGGGATGCTCTTGGGACTGTTCAAGCCACCTATTGTGAACTAGATCCATGCCCGTCCTGGCTGGTTAAGGCTATCTGGGAGACACTGGGGCTGCTGCTGGCGGGGATAGTCAACGCCTCCCTTGGGGAGGGCAGGGTGCCGGGCTGTCTCAAGGAAGTGGTGGTGTGGCCCCTGCTCAAGAAACCATCTTTGGACATTGGCGCCCCTGCCAGTTATCAGCCAGTCTCTAAGCTTCCCCTTTTAGGGAAGGTTATTGAACGGGTGGTGGCTCAGCAGCTTCAAGGGCATTTGGACTGGGTTAATTTTCTTTATCCCTCACAGTCAGGCTTTTGTCCGGGTTATGGCATGGAGACTGTGCTTGTGGCCTTGGTTGACGACCTCTCCCATGAGTTGGACCGGGGTCATTCGACCCTGTTGATCTTGTTTGATCTCTTGGCTGCATTTCAACCACAGGCAGGGACCGCATCTATTTCTATGTTCTGTACAGCACCAGGTCACACTACTGGCACTATATAAATGTTTATAATAATAATAATAATAATAATAATAATAATAATTTATACCGTTGATCATGAGTTGTTGGTGACTCGGCTGTGGGACTGGACAGGGATTGACGGGACTGTTCTTGAATGGTTCCGCTCTTTCCCGGCTGGAAGAACCCAGTGTGTGGTGCAGGGGAGTTTTCATCTTCCCCCCCGGGGCCTCACATGTGGAGTACCACAGGGTTCCATCTTCTCCCCTATTTTGTTCAATGTGTACCTGCAGTCTCTGGGAGAGGTTGTTAGGGAGTATGGAGTAAGATGTCATCAATATGATGATGACACCCAGCTATGTCTCTCATTTTCTAGGGATGGGCAAACGCAGTTCAGAAGTTCAGAGTTCAGCCTGTTCGGATGACTGAACCAGAACCCAAATCCAAATAAGAACTTACTGAACCGAACTCAATTCTGAATGTCAAAATGACCGAACAGTTCGGTCAGTTCAGATTGCATTCAGGTGAGTTTGGGTGTCAAAAACATGTTACTGGAAGGCAAAACATGACAGGAAGGGGAGTCAGCTGAGGAGCAGACTTCCAAGCACCAGGGGTGGCTAGGCTTGGAGTAGCAGCCAGCCTGCCCAATCACATCCCTTTTCGCCTCAGACCACTGGCTTCGCAGTCTGTGATTGGCCAAGGGTTAGGCTGCATGAAACCAATAGGGCTTGTGGTGAAGCAGGTGCAGCAAGAAACAAAACTGATTGCCGCCCCCCTTCCTAACACCTTCTGAGCTAGTCACTGTTCCTGAACAGCAGGCGTTTCAGAAGGCTCCCTCTCTCCCAGCAGTTTTTGTTCCTTCCTATTCCTAATCCATTGCCATCCTCCTCCTATTTCACCCATCCAACCCATTTACCTCCATATTATCATTTATTTAGATTATATTAGATAGATTTAGGTGTTATTTTTTGTTTTTACCCCTCCCTGTGTTCCCTGTGTTCAATCTTCCTTCCTCCCTCCCCCCTCCATTGAATCCTTTCCCTCTCCCTCTTATTCCATCCCTGATTCCCTTCCCCTGTTTTAAGTTTTGGATTTATTTAGAGTAGGATTATTATTAGATTGATTTTCATTTCAGTTTTGTACCCCTCCCTGTGTTCTTTGTGTTTCCCCCTGTGTAATATTGTATATATAGATAGATAGTTATTAGATAGACAGTTACTAGATAGATATACATAGTAGTTAGCTTAGTTATAGAGATAGATAGAGATACAGTGTGTTTGTAGGACAAGGCCTTTGTAGTTAATTATTAGGATATTCCATTTAGTTCAATAGGTTTTAGAATAGTTAATAGCAGTTAGATTTAGTGTAGAGATAGATTTATATAAAAAAAGAAACAGCCACTCCAGCCCCAGGACCCGCCGACAGGTTCTGGGGTCAAGTTACAGGCAGGGAGGGTTGTGGCCAATATGTACCTAGAAGCTGCCACTCTAGCCCCAGGACTCACCATCATGGGTCTGGGGCCATCATTTCTCGCACAGAGGCGATGTAATTCCAACGCACCAAGAAACAGCCACTCCAGCCCAGGACCCGCCGTCAGGTTTCTGGGGCCAAGTTATAGGAAGGGAGGTCTGTGGCCAATACCTAGAAGCTGCCACTCAAGACCAGGGACCCACCATCATGGGTCTGGGGCCATCATTCCTCCCACCAAGACAATGTCATTCCACCGCATTAAGAAACAGCCACTCCAGCCCCACGACCTGCTGTCAGGGTTCTGGGCCGAAGTTACAGGCAGGGAGGGCTGTGGCAAATATGTATCTAGAAGCTGCTACTCTAGCCCGAGGTCCCACCGTCATGGGTCTGGGGCCATCATTTCTCACATGAGGCGATGTAATTCCAACGCACCAAGAAACAGCCACTCCAGCCCAGGACCCACCGTCAGGGTTCTCTGACCAGGTTACAGACAGGGAGGTCTGTGGCCAATACCTAGAAGCTGCCACTCAAGCCTGGGGACCCACCATCATGGATCTGGGGCCATCATTCCTCCCACGGAGACGATGTCATTCCACCACATCAAGAAACAGCCACTCCAGCCCCAGGACCTGCCGTCAGGGTTCTGGGGCCAAGTTACAGGCAAGGAGGGCTGTGGCCAATACCTAGAAGCTGCCACTCTAGACCCGGGACCCACTATCATGGGTCTGGGGCCATCATTCTTCACAGAGAGAGCCTTTTTCCGAACACCCAAACGGAACCAGACCGAACCGAATAGCCGAACCTGAACGCGGTGAACGAACCGAATGGGCGAACTGAACGAGCAAACCGAACCAGACCAAACCAAATGGCCGAACCCAAACCGCGATGTGTTCGCCCATCCCTATCATTTTTCTCCGACTGAGGTCCGGCAGTCTCAGTGCTTACCCAGTGTTTTTCCGCTGTGGGGGATTGTATGAGGGCGTGCCTCCTGAGGCTAAATCCTGACAAGATGGAGGTGATGGTTGTGGGGAGGTCCGAGGGAATGGTGGCCCCCATCATTGATGGGGTCCGTCCTCCCAGTCCAGAGCCTGAGGGTTCTCCTGGTCCCACAGCTCCGTCTGGATGCCCAGGTGGTGGCTGTGGTGAAAGGAACATTTCACCAGTTAAATCTGGTGCATTGGCTTAGGCCGTATGTCTTGAACTCAGATCTGGCCACAGTCATCCATGCTTTTATTACCTCGAGACTGAATTACTGCAACACCCTCTATGTGAGGCTACCCTTGGTGGTGGTTTTGAAGCTGGTTTGGAAGCTGCAGCTGGTGCAGAATGTGGCAGTCTGTCTCTTGATGGGGACGGGCCAACACAAGCTTATTGCACTGGTGCTTCGCTCTCTGCACTGGCTGCCGGTAGGTTTTCGGGCCCAATTCAAGGTGTTGGTGCTGACTTTTAAAGTCCTAAATGGCTTGGCCCCACCTACTGCCTCACCCTCTGGGTCCTGGAGTGACCCTTGTGGTCGGCTGGGGGTGCCTTCCTCGAGATCCCCTGGGTTTCCTGGGTGTCCACTATGAGGGGGGCATTCTCCGTGGCTGCACCACGGCTGTGGAATTCCCTCCTGTTGGAGATCCTCTTGGGCTGCCGACCTTCCCTCTTTCCACAGACAATGTAAGACCTGGCTGTTCCGCCAGGCCTTTCCCGAGGGATATGGGGTGGGTGGTTTGGGTTAGGGTAGGTGTGGGGGGGGATGAGGTTTTATATTGGTTTTTTAAATTGTAATTGTTATTGTTTATTTTAATGTTTTAAAATGGTTTTAAAATGTTGTGAGTCACCCCGAGATGCCATAAATTTTATGATAGATAGATGAATAAATAAATAAATAAAATTAAATAACCCACTACCCTGTTCATTTGTAGGCAGGAGATGGAGTAGAGGGGAGCATGTACAGCCTGGAGCAGGACTGGTGGGTGAGACAAGAATATGAGCAGGAGGAAGACACAAGGTGCATTGCCAAGGTTCCCGTCATACCTGGAACATTGCTTGGAGAGATTTCTGTTCCTGTTGTCCATTTTTGTGATCCATAACAGCCAATAAGAGAAACGAGAGACACAAATAGTTGGATCGATCAGGAGCCTCTAGTCACCAGGGGAGCAGCTTGTTCAGGCTGTTTACCTGATTGTGTTGATTACTCCCTGACAGCAGCCAGGTCAGAGCTCCCATCTGAAGGTAGATAGACCCAGGGCCTTACTATACAAGGACTAAAAGCTGTCTGGCATTTCATTTGTACTTTTTAACAATCAAAATGAACAGACTGGCTCAAAATATAAGTCTGTTAAAATGCAAATATTTTGGCTTCATAAATTACTATATGTAAATGAAAGGGTAAAACCAGTCTTCTCCTCTAATTTTTGTAGATTCCATCACTTCTCACGAACACCAGGTAGAAAAGCAAATATCTCCTTATTGGGAGTTGTTTCCTCTCTGTTAGGCTGGCATAAATCCTGAGTAACTGCTTTGAATATGGTCCTATGAAGTCAAGCAAGATAACCATATTTTCTGTGCTGTTTTGACTGTGGGTTATTGTCATTTTCCTGTTGTGGCACTGTAAAATTTAATTGCCAACTATGTAGTTCTTTTATTTCTCCGTAGTTTAAATAATACCCGGTATAAAATATTTTCATTTTAACATATAAAATGCTGTTTTCCTAGGTCTAGAATATATGTGTCTGTAAAAATAACAGAGACAAAGTAGTTCAGATGATATATTTTATTGGACAAATTTCTGTTGGTGAGAATGTGCAAGCTTTTGGGCCACACAGGGCCCTTCCTCAGGCATGGAGCATAGCCAGTCAGAAATATATAAACTGAGCAAATATGACAGGTATATAAGAGGGGGCATGGAATGACATGGGTGGAGTGGATAAGACAAGGTAACTAGTGGTGGGAAGGGGGGTTAGATAGGGAAAAAAGAGAGAGAGATGCCAGATATTTAAAAACATAGCTGTAAATATCTATCTATCTATCTATCTATCTATCTATCTGGTGTGCATTTATTTTTTGGCTTTCTGGTATTAACAACAGAATTTCATTTTTCTTTACCTTCGGACTTAAAAAGAAATTGCAATCTCCAGGTCTTGGGGTACATTTGGACCCCTATGTGAAAACACATTATAGGTGGGGTCTATTTTATCCCCAAAACAAAATCTGTGTCCCAAAACCTTCAAACTAAGCCCTGGGAGCACACACACACACACACACACACACACACACACACACACATGAAAGAGCCTGTTTTATGGGGATTATTTTCACTCCCCAAATTTACCCAAAATGCAAATTCTCTCCTGCATATTACTGGCTCTGCCTTATAGTCTAGCTTTACTAAGGACAGTGGAGTACACTTAGCACCTTTATAGCCTGCTATTTGCATTTCTTTTGTTGTTTCCTAGGATGCCTCAGGGATTGTTTGCATTTCTTTGTTTGCCTAGGATTCTTGTCTCCACAAACTGACCCCAGAAGGGAAACTTAAACCTAGGCTGAAGAAATGAAATCTAACATTCCCTGACTTCTTGTCTCCACAAACTGACCCCAGAAGGGAAACTTTAACCTAGGCTGAAGAAATGAAATCTAACATTCCCTGACTTCTTGTCTCCACAAACTGACCCCAGAAGGGAAACTTAAACCTA
>QEPC01015351.1:3355655-3368143 GCA_003113815.1 Sphenodon punctatus | reverse complement strand
TCCAGTGACCTGACAGAAGACCATGTTTTAGCCACCCGAACACAACCGAACGCGATTCGAATTGAACGAACTGTTCGGCCATTTCGTAGTTCGGTGTTCGGTTCCGTTCGGTGTGTTCGGCCATTTCGTAGTTCGGTGTTCGGTTCGGTTCGGTGTGTTCGCCATTTCGGTGTTTGGTGTTCGGTGCGTTCGGTGCGTTCGTGTTCGTGTTCGTGTTCGGTTGTCCGAACAGGCCGAGTTCGGGCCGAACACCGAACTACCGAACCGCGTTCGCCCATCCCTATAAATCAAAGGAAGTCAGAATAGGAATGGGCCTCTTTATGGCTTTAGCTTAGACCAGAGGGAGAGTTTGAGAGAGCCTGTTTTATGGCTCATCCATGTGGTGGTCTCCTTGACAATGGCCAAATGTCATTTTGGAAGTTTAGAAAAAACACAAAGGAATGTGGTTTATAAGGGCCCATGCTAAACCTAGCTATTCACAAAAGCTGATTCTAAAAATCTATGATGTAAGTCACAATTAGCTTACTTTAAAACAGATAGTTAACATATAAAGACTCTAAGTTAATACATTTAAACACAGATAGCCAAAATATCTTAGGCTTATAATTTAAAATACATGACACTATGCCCACCTCTTCCTGTCTTCTGCACCCTCTCTACAAATGCTCCAAAAAGCAGATCTTTGCATCTAGTAAAACATTTATAATTCAAACAGAGGCAACACTTGCAATTGATTTAAGGATATTTGCAGTTTCTTATTAAAATTATGAAATTACATTGCATAAAACTGGAACCCTTTATCCAATATTTTTGAAATTTGTCAGGGACGAGCCCTTTGGTGAGGGAAAAATCCTGTCAAAATATCATCCAAATTGGATGGAAAATAGACATTACAGCTGGAAATGTGTGTGCAAACCATGAAATGACTAAATTGGTTACAGAATCAGGACCCTTTATCCAATCTTTCTGAAAATTAGTAGGGATGATCCCTTGAATGAGGGACACAAAGAGTCCAAATGTCATCTAAATTGGATGGAAAACAAAATGTTACAGCTGGAAATGTGTGCACAAATCACACAATTAAATTGCTTATAAAAATGGAAGTTTTTATTCAATATTCATGAACATTGATAGGGATGATTCCCACAGAGAGGGATACAATATTCCTAAATTTTATGCAAGTTGGATAAAAAATGAAGACATTACAGCCTGAAACACATTTCGTGTTGAAACCAATGGAAAACAAAAATGAAACTTAATTACAAAACCTAAAATTCTCAGTAATGAAAATCAGGAAAATGAAAATTTTAATAACAAAAATGAAAAAAAACAATAGGGTGCACACCCCTAATATCTATATCTGCAGGAGACAGAGGATTATTTCAGATGTTACGGGCCTCCCTCTTACCACAGTAAATCCTCTGTGGTGGAGGAGAGGCCCGTAATGTCTAATGGGGTTCCCACCAGATGTTCACCCCAGTGAACCTCCGGCAGGAATCAGATTAACCATGGTTCCGGAGATGAGGCCAGCCTCACCTCTGGAATTGTTGTTAGCGCAACTACGATCCGGGATCGGTGGAAGGTAATGTCTGTTACCTCCTCCAGCCCAGTTCATGGCCCAGACCATACTGTGGGATCGGGCGCAGCAGCCAGATTGACTGCTGCGCCTGCCCGTCTCCCGCCAGGTGGCATAAGGAGCATGGGGGGCGGCGCTGTGTGGCCTCATGCCATACGGCCCCTCCCCTCCCCAATCCCCTGTAGGAATCAGGCCGGCACGTCTAAAGAACTTACCTGTGCTGACTTCATCTGCTGGCTGAGGGGGGCTTGCTGCCGCTACCGCTGCTGCTACCACCACCGTCACTCTGCTGCTCCATAGGATCCTGGGGACCTGCGGGGGAGGGAAAGAGAACTGTGAGTGCCAAGGGGCTGAGGGGGAATGAAGAAGCTGGTCGCGAGGGCCAGTTTGTCCTCTCCCCCACCCAGAAGTGGCTGGGAGGCTATTAAGTCCAGCTGCCAGTGGCTCCTTTGCAAGAACTTACCTGTGCTGACTTCATCTGCCCACCGAGGGGGGCTTGCTGCCACTGCCACTGCTGCTACTGCCGTCGTGACTCCGCCGCTCTGTAGGATCCTGAGGACCTGTGGGGGAGGAAAAGAGAACTGTGAGTGCTGGGGGGTTGAGGGGGAATGAAGAAACTGGTTGCGAGGGCCAGCTTGTCCCCTCCCCCACCTGGAAGTGACTGGGAGGCTATTAAGCCCAGCTGACAGCGGCTCCACCGCAGGCCGCGAGGGGCACTTAGTGGCCGCAGGGGATCCAGGGGAGGTTTTGTGGCAGGGAGTTTGTTTTTTTTTGTTTAGGGCCAGGGAGGAAGGGTGGGAGGGTATAGGAGGGGTGATAAGAAGGTAAGGGGGTGGGTGAGGGTGTCCCAGCACCAACCCTGGTGGCAGCAGGGGGGGCATGGGGAGGGGATGGGTGGTGGTGGGGAGGGTACTGACCCCTGTGAGAGAGGGAAGCCGGGCAGGGTGGGATGTCTTGTGCCAGCCCCCAGTGGCATCAGGATGACTTGGTGGACTGGGGGGTGAATTTGGGGGGGGTGAGGGGAGTGGGAGGGTGTAGGGTGAACAGCCAGGTTGGGGCGGGGTGACAATTTGGTGGACGGGGGGGGGATGTACGGCTATAGGGATGGTTCTTGGACATGGAAGATATGGTCCATGGGGTTGGATGGCTCACGCCCCTAGGGAACCTAGGTGCCTGCGGGAGATGCAGCTTGCCATCCCCCTGCTGGTGTGGAGGGAGGAGCCAGATCCAAGGTCCATGTGTGGGGGGCTATTGCTGCTAAATGCGAGGTCCATTGTCAACAAGGCCCCAATTTTCCGGGATGTAATCTCGGATGGGGCTGTTGACCTCACATGAATTACGGAGACCTGGCTCGATGAGATGGCTGGACCAACTTTAGCAGATCTCGTTCTGGCCGGTTATGCCGTGCAGCGTCAGCCCCTGTTAGGAGATATCCAGTTCAGGAGATTACAGGTATTGAGGCCCTCCATGTGGTGTTTGATTTGGCTCGGGGCAAGCCAGGAGTGCTGCTGGTATACCGGGCCCCTTCCTGTCTGGTAGCATCCCTTACCGCTTTAGCAGAGCTGGCCTCGGAGGTGGCGTTGGGCTCCTCCAGGACCTTGGTCCTGGGGGACGTCAACATTCATGCCGATGCTGGTCTTGTAGGAGCAGAGCGAGAATTCATGGCTGCCATGGCAACCATGGATCTGTCCCAGGTGGTCACCTGCCCGACTCACGTGGGGGGGCATACCCTCGACCTCATCTTCGACTCTGGCCTTGAGGTGGGGGTCCGGTAGTGGGGGAGGTTAGGGCTTTGCCCTTGTCATGGATGTACCATTATCTCATTCAGGCCAGGCATCGCACCCCCTCCAGAAGGGGAATGGACCAGTTAGAATGGTCCACCCTCAGAGGCTGATGGAACCTCAGCGGTTCCAGGAGGTTCTGAGGGAGTTAACCTTGGACCTGGACAGTCACTCTGTCGATGAGCTGGTCCAGCATTGGAACAGCTTGCTAGGGGAGGTCATTGACAGGATGGCTCTGAGATGCCCTCTGCCTCTGTCTCATCACCACAGGGTCCCTTGGTTAACTGAGGGGCTGTGGTGTATGAAGCGAGTAGGCCGGAGGCTGGAACGACACTGGTGTTGGACTCGATCTGACTGCAATCGACTTCTCCATAGGACCCATTTGTGGTCTTATGTTGAGGCTGTAAGAACAGCAAGGAAAGAGCTTGCTGTTCCCATAGCGTCTGCAAAGTCAAGCCCGGCAGAGCTGTTTCGGGTGGTGCAGGGGCTGGTCAGTCTGGCCTCCCTCCGCCTGGATGGAGACCTGTCCCAGGCCCGTTGTGAGGAGTTTGTCACCTACTTCGCAGACAAGATCGCTCGGATTCAGAGTGACTTTGACACTGGATTAGGGGCAGTAGGTGGAGAGCGCAAGGTCATGGAGGCCCCGTCTGGTCCAACTTTGTGGGGGGAGTTTCAGGAAGTGACACCAGCCGATGTGGTGGATGTCCTGGGGTCTGTGAGAGCCACCAGTAGTGAATGCAATCCGTGCCATCCTGGTTGATGAAAGCCTCCAAGGAGACGTTGGGGACAGTGCTAGCAGGGGTGGTTAACGCGTCCTTGCAACAGGGGAGGCTGTCGCCTAGCCTCCTTTAGGTGCACCCGCTGCTGAAAAAAACATTGTTGGACGTGGACGCACTCGCCAGCTACCGACCTGTCTCTAACCTTCCCTTTTTAGGGAAGGTTATTGAGTGGGCAGTGGCAATCCAGCTCCAGGCGCATCTAGACAGCATCGGTTTCCTAGACCCTTTTCAATCTGGGTTCCATCCCAGCTATGGCACTGAGACAGCATTGGTGGCCTTGGTCGACGATCTCCACCGGGAGATGGATGCAGGATGTTCGACATTTCTCATCCTGCTAGATCTCTCGGCTGCTTTTGACACACACAGTGGACCATGGGCTACTGTTGAGATGGCTGCGTCACCTGGGGGGCCTGGACGGGACTGTTCTTGAATGGTTATGCTCATTCCTCTCAGGGAGAAGCCAGCGGGTAGTGTTGGGAGCTGAAACATCTTGCCCCCGCGCTTTATCCTGTGACGTTCCGCAGGGTTCCATCCTGTCTCCATTGTTATTGAATGTATATATGCAGCCCTTGGGGGAGGTCGTAAGAGAGTTTGGGGTGCGATGTCACCAATATGCTGATGATACTCAGCTGTACCTCTCTTTTTCAGCAAACCCAAACCCTGCTGTCTCGTTGCTGTCCCAGTGTTTGGAGGCCATGGCAGAGTGGATGTGGCAGAGCAGACTGAAACTCAACCCCGATAAGGCGGAGGTGATGTTGGTGGGGAGAGAGAGGGTGGTGTTGTCCCCCCTGTTTGGGGGGGTTCGCCCTCCTATAGCTCAGCAGGTTTGGAGTCTGGGGGTGATATTGGACGCAGATCTCCACCTGGAGTGACAGGTGGAGGCAGTGGTGAAGGACGCTTTCCGCCAGTTATATCTGGTGCAGAGACTGTGTCCATACGTCTCTTGCCCGTACCTGGCCTCCCTTGTCCATGCCTTTGTCACCTCGAGGCTGGACTACTGCAATGCGCTCTACGTGGGGCTGCCCTTGTTCCTGGTTTGGAGGCTGCAGCTAGTGCAGAATGCGGCGTCCCGGTTCCTGTCGGGGACGGGCTGTCGGGAGCACATAACACCTGTGCTCCGGACCCTGCACTGGCTGCCAATAGCATGCCGAGCCAGGTTCAAGGTTTTGGAATTGATCTATGAGGCCCTTCATGGTCTGGGCCCCTCGTACCTCAGGGACTGCCTCACCCTCCATGCCCCAGAATGGCTTCTTCGGTCTGCCAGGGGTGCCTTCCTGGAGGTCCCCTGTGTTAAGCAGGGGGCCACAATGGAGAGGGCATTCTCAGTGGCCGGGCCGCACCTTTGGAATTCCCTCCCAGAGGAAGCTCGCCTGACCCCAAGCCTTTTAACATTCCGATGAATTTGCAAAACCTGGCTGTTCGCCCAGGCCTTTGGGGAGGGGGAAAAGGGTTTTATTTCCCTCCACCCTTATTTATTGTATTGATTATTTTAGTGTTATCCTGGTTTTAATTGTTGTAATTTTATCAGTATTTTAAAAATGTTTTATAATTGTATATTTTGAGACTGTTAGCCACCCCGAGCTGTTTTCAGGAGGGGCGGGATATACATTTGATTAAATAAATAAATAAATAAATACAGTATGGCCGGCCTGATTCCTGTTCAGGATCCGAAACAGATCCCAGAACGTGGTTAGAGGGAGGCCCGGCACATCTAAAATCTCCCAGAGAGTAAAAACAGACATCTGGCTCTTGGACATGAAAAAAAGATATGATGGCTCCCTGGCTTGCCCCAGAGTGCAAAAACATGGGGAAAAAAGGCCCAGGCTGTGTCAGGGCTCCAGACAGACGTGCCCATGGCCAGAGAGCCATCCCACCTGCTGTACTGACCGGGTAGAGCCAGGAGCACAACAAACGTGTAGGTGGGCAGCTGCTCCTGCACCTTGCTCCCAGAGCTCCACCCCTGCCATTAGGGAAAGCCATGGCATCTGGCCATGGTGACCCCCAACCTGGAGCAGGTATGGTGGGGCTGCACAGATGTACTAGCCTGCATTGGCCCACATCGGCGGCGGCCCTTAGTCTGGGCTGTGACATTAGACATCTTCTGTGGACATGGCCCAGGCTAGCCGCCTACACAACTCAGGGCAGAATCTGGCAGCACCATAACAGACATGCCGGTGGCTCCCAGTTCACAGCAGACCGAAGCAGGCCACTAAGCATGTCTGTTTTTACTCAAAGAAACAAAAGGTAGTGGTAAACACATAGAGAAGACAAGGTTACATTTGCTGTGTGTGTATATTTCTGGCTGACTACACTTCATGCCTGAGGAAGGGCCCTGTGTGGCCCAATTTTTAGAAAATGGAAAGAGCAGACTTTCATGAAACTTATAATATAGTCCACTAATCAGGAGTAAACTGATGTGTGTGATGATGCTTATTATTCCATGTAATCAATGCAGAGACTGACTAAACTATTAATGTGTAAGGATCTGGCTGGCCAGCATTACTGTAAATAATTAATAACAATAAAATGCAGTAAAGAGAAGTGTGGCACCAAGAGGGAACAAAACACATGTATGCTAATCTAGTGGTGAAGTTTAAGATGTGCACTTCCGATAAGAAAAAGCTGTAAATGCCTGTTTGGGCATTTTCACACGGGTGCGCCCCCTGCACACTTATGCAGTGGGGCACCTGTGCAAACGCCACCCATGGTGGGTGTGTGATGGGGGGTGTCCATAGGAATGGCGCCCATGGTTGTTGGGGGTGCGTGCGTACGTGCTCCACCTATCTCCATCTACCACCCATACACAGAGCAATGGGTGCCATTGCCAGTTGCTCCATGTGTGGAGATGGCTGTGCACCCGTGGGAATAGGCACACAGCCACCTCCACCCATGGTGGGTGCACACCCATCCCCCCCACCCACCGAGGCCCTTTCAAAAAGGGTCTTTGACTTTTTTTAAAAATCACATTTTTCTCTTTACTTCTTGACTATTGGTCTAATGGTGTTTGCATTCTTCTGGAGGGATCCATCTTGCCTTCAGACAATCTTGAGAGTACTTCTCTGCATCTGTACTGGAGTCCAGTAGTCATGAAGGAATGACCTGTGCAGTAATGTTCTGATTAAACCTGATTTTCAGCCTTCTTCAAGATCTTTGATATCTTTGGAAGGCAGAAAGAGTCACTTTCTACACATGGAGATCAAACTGATGATTAGGTTTTATGTTTTGAAATTGTAGTCAAAACATCAGGTTCTTCAGAGGAATTCAAAGACTGGTCTGGAAATTCCCTTTTCAAACCAAGTAAATGTGAGTTTATACTTTATCATTTTTTTCCAACAGTAAACTCTTTTTCATCCAAATCAATAATTTATCCCCAAGGTATACATTTAAAGTAATGAGTACACTCCAAATACAATATTTAATTTGCTTTTTCCTGAAGCAATCCTGCGGAAGAATGGGTTTAATACTAACAATTGTGATAGTTCCTAGTGTAGAGAGCTCATTTTATTTTGAAGCTCTAAGAAAGTCATTCTCATAAGTGAGACACTGTATTCGAAACATTCTCATAAGTGAGACACTCTTGACACTGCATTTGAAGCACTAGGAGAATCAAAGGTAATGGAAGCCCCACCTTGTCCTGTTTTGTGGGATCAATTTCAGTGGGTGTTACCCACTGATGTGGCCAATGTCCTTGGGACTGTTAGAGCTACCTGTTGTGAACAGGACCCAAGCCCATCCTGGCTGGGCCATCAAGGCCAGCCAGGAGACGCTGGGGCCGTTACTGGCAGTGGTGGTCAATGCCTCCCTTAGGGAGGGCAGGGTGCTGAGCTACCTCAAGGAGGCAGTGGTGTGGCCCCTGCTCAAAAAAAACATCTCTTGACATTGACTCCCTTGCCAGCTCTGGCCAGTCTGTAACTTTCCCTTTTTAGGGAAGGTTATCGAACAGGTGGTGGATCAGCAGCTTCAGGGGCAGCTGGACCTTGCCAGTTTTCTGGATCCCTCGCAGTCTGGCTTCCATCCCAGTTTTGGCACTTAGACTGTGCTTGTGGCCTTGGTCAATGACCTTCACTGTGAGTTGGATCAGGGTAGCTCAACTCTTTTGATCCTGTTAGATCTGTCGGCTGCATTTGATAGCATTGACTATGAGGTGTTGGTGACTCGTTTGCTGGACCGAGCCAGGGTGGGCGGAATTTTTTTTTGATGATTCCACTCCTTCCTGGCTGGGAGAACTCAGCATGTGGTGCTGTAGGAGTGCTCATAATCTCCCTGGGACTTCACGTGTGAAGTTCCACAAGGTTCTACTCTGTTCCTCCTCCTGTTCAATGTGTATATACAGCCTTTGGGCAAGGTTGTGCGAGGGTTTGGTGTGCAGTGTCAGCAATATCCTGAGGACACCCAGCTTTACCTCTCATTTTCAACTGGCCCTGTCCCAGCAGTCTCATTGCTTACGTAGCGTCTGTCGGCTGTGGGGGACTGGATGAGGGCGAGTCGTCTGAAGCTGCATCCCAACAAGATAAAGGTGATGAAGATGGGAGGGTCTGATGGAGTGGTGACCCCCGTGATCGATGGGTCTGTCCTCCATTGGTCCCTCAGGTCTGTAATCTGGGGCTGCTCCTCAATTTGCAGCTCCACCTGGATGTCCAGGTGGCAGCTCTGGTGAGGAGTGATTTTCACCAATTACATCTGGTGTGACAGCTTCTGCTGTATGTCTCAGACTCTGACCTGGCCACCATAATCCATTCTTTCATCTCCTCAAGACTGGACTCTTGCAACACACTCTATGTGGGGCTACCCTTGTTGATGGTTCGGAGACTGCAGCTGGTGCAGAATATGGTGGCCCGTCTCCTTATGGGGACGGGTTGTCATGAGCACATTACACCAGTGCTCCGTCTTCTGCACTGGCTGCCTATAGTCTTCTGGGCCCAATTCAAGGTGTTGGTTTTGACCTATAAAGGCCTACAAAGCCTGGGTCCTGCCTACCTGTGGAATCGCCTCATGCCCCAGGTCCTGGATCAGCCCCTTTGATCAGCATGGGGCATCTTCCTCAAGGTCCCCCAAGTCACTTAGGTAGCGACGATGGAGAGGGCGTTCTTGGTGGCTGCACCCAGGCTGTGGAACTCCATCCCGACAGAGGCCTGCTTGGCTCCAAATATTCCTTCTTTCTGAAGACAGTGCAAGACCTGGCTATCCCACCAGGCTTTTGGTGAGGGAGATGGGTGAAGGGTGGGGGGTTGAGAAGGGGGAGGTTTCTTTAATTCCACTTTTGTGTATTATGTATTTTATGAATGGATTTTTATATATAATTTTATATTTATATGTATTTTTGTATGTATTTTATTACTGATGATTGTTGTGAGCTGCCCCGATCTGCTATTGGTAGGAGGGTGCGGGCTAGAAATACAACAAAATAAATAAAATAAGTGTCTGTGTACACTTATAATAAACTATTCAGCTAGTCGATGCCTGTGTGCTGTACAAAATCTCAATCAGACTGTGCTGACTGGTAAAAAAGGAAGATAGAGTGGGAACACAAACTCTGTGGACACCTACTAGCGTAACAGTTTTAATTAAAAAAAATCTTCAATGGGTTTGCAGTGCTATGTATTTTCCTATAAATGTTTAATCTACCTCTGGATCAATCAAGATGGTATAGGGTATTTGGGAAGTATGCCACAGGTCTTATTAGTGTCATACTATTCTTTATAAAATTAGGCTGATTTTGTAGGCACATGATCGTAATGTTATTATTGTATTTATATAGTGCCAGCAATGTGCACAGGCTGAACACCTGTGATAAAAGAGAGGTTTCTGCCCCAAGGGGTTTATAACCTAGAATGGACAAAGAGAGATGAAAAAGGGTAGAGGCAGATTCGTTCATGAAGTTGCAAATGCATGCACTTGGCATCATTACAGGGAAGGAGATTGAGTCCAAGGCTAGACAGTAATAAACAATGAGTCTATGGGGGTGAGAAGAAAGGGAAAACAATAAATAGGATTTTAGGAGGCATTTGAAGGTTGGGTAGAGGGAGGTAGCAAAGCATAGATGTTCAGAGAGGGAATTCCAGGCATAGAAGGCAGAGAAAAGACAAAGAGGGCTTATCAGGCAGGAGAGTCTGGGGCAGGTGAGTGTGAGGGGCAGAGGAGAAGTGAAGTTCATCGATGGGTTTTCTGAATAGATAATATGACCACTTGAATTCCCACAGCTCCATTAATTTCCCTGCCCTTCTATGTCCTCGTCAGAGTGGTGGATCATTAGGCTTCGCCTTTGGAGACTAATGGATCCAATTGGTTTCCAGAACTCTCTGGGGAATCAGTCTAATGACCTTAGTGTCTACTCTGTCGATGACCTGTTTATGATCATAGACACGGTTACATCCAGACCTCCACTGCCTCCTCTGCAGCAGCACAGATCCCCCTGGTATACAGAGGACTTGAGGTGGCTGAAGTGGGATGGTAGGCGATTAAAGCATAGGTGGCGTTCAACTCATGCTGAAGCAGACGGATTGCGGCATAGATCATTTTTAAAGCACTATGCTGTGGCTGTGATGGCAGTGAATAAAGCTTACTTCTCTGCTATCATAGCATCTGTGAAGTCTTGTCTGGTGGAGCTGTTCTGGCTGGTATGGGGCCTGGTTAATCTGGTCTGCCTCAGCCTGGAAATGGAGTCATCTAATGCCCATCTGTGACATTTTTAGTAATTACTTCACAGTCAAAATCACTCATATTCACGACGACTTGGGTGCTGCCATTTCACCTGCAGAGTCAGATTTTGAGATTATGGAAGCTCAGTCTTGTCCTGTTTATTTGGATTATTTTTAATCGTTATCACCCACCAATCTGGGGGAGGTGCTTGGGGCTGTGAGGGCAACCAGTTGTGAACTAGATCCTTGCCCGTCCTGGCTGGAGAAAGCCAGCCAGGAGATGGTGGGACTGCTATTGTCAATGCTTTCCTTCAGAAAGGTAGGGTTTCAGATGTTCTTAAAACTGCAGATGTCCAGCCCCTGCTTAAGAAGCCATCTTTGGATATTTACTCCCCATCCAGCTATTGGTCTGTCTCTAACCTTCCCTTTTTAGGGAAGGTTATTGAAAGGGTGGTTGCCTGACAGCTCGAGGCTCATCTCGATATCATCAGGTTCATGGACCCATTCCAGTTAGACTAGGTGTGGCACAGAGATTGTGCTTGTGGCCTTGGTTGATGACCTGTGCCTAGCCATTGACAATGGGAATTCTGCCCTGTTTATTCTATTAGATTTTTCATTGGCCTTTGACACAGTTGATCATGAGGTGGTGTTGACACGACTGTGGGACCTGGCAGGGATGCTCAGGACTGCTCTTGAGTGGTTCCGCTCTTTCCTGAAAGTGGTGATGGGCAATTGGTTGTTGTCTTCTCGAGACCTCCCCTTTGGGGTCCCACAGGATTCTATTCTGTCTCCCCTCCTGTTCAACATGTATATGAGACTGCTGGGTGAGGTCTTTCAGAGGTTTGGGGTGAAGTGCCATCAGTAGGGATGGGTGAACGCGGTTCGGAAGTTCTGAGTTCAGACCGAACTCGACCAGTTCAGTCAACTAAACCGAACTTCCGAATCGAACTCGATTTTCGAACCGAACCAAATTTCCAAACTCGGCTCTGTTCACCCATCCCTAAAAGATAATATTCCATTTAGTTCAATGGGGTTTGAATTTCTGAACTTTGTTCGTAAGTTTGGAGTTCGGACCGAATTCCAATAGTTCGGTCGACCGAACTGAACTTCCGAACCAAATCGAATTTCCGACTGAACCAAGCCAAACCAAATTTCTGAACTCGGTTCTGTTCGCCCATCCCTATCCATCGGTATGCTGGTGACACCCAGTTCTGCCTCCCTTTTTCATCTGACCCAGGCTCTGCAGTCTCAGTGCTTACCCAGGGTGTGTATCCCTGGCTGCTGTTGGGGACTGGACGGGAGTGAGCCAATTGAAGCTGAATCCAGACAAGACCAAGGAGATGATGGTTGTCCGGTCTTGTGGTCTGGAGGGGATTGGGACTCCTCTTGTTGATGGAGTCTGCTCCTTACTGGTTTTATTTATTTATTTATTTTATTTTATAAATTTATATCCCGCCCCATCCTGCAACACAGCTCGGGGCGGCTAACAGCAATCATAAAAACAATTAAAAACAATTTAAAATATAAATATAAAATACATCAATAAAACAGGGTTAAAGGACAGTAATAAATAAATAAACGGGCGGGGGATTAAAAATCACCCCCCCACCCTCCCTCCCAAAGGCCTGGGCAAACAGCCAGGTCTTACAGTTCCGCCGAAATGTTAAAAGGCTTGGGGCCAGGCGAGCTTCCTCCGGAAGGGAGTTCCACAGCC
>QEPC01015351.1:3340856-3355561 GCA_003113815.1 Sphenodon punctatus | reverse complement strand
GTGGCCCCCCGCTTAACACGGGGGACCTCCAGGAGGGCACCCCCGGCAGACCGCAGGAGCCGTTCCGGGGCGCGAAGGGCGAGGCGGTCCCTAAGGTAAGAGGGGCCAAGGCCGTATAGGGCTTTATAGATCATCACTAGGACCTTGAACTTGTTGATCAAGTTCACAGCCTTGGAGTTCTTCTGGACCCCTTGCTGCACCTGGATTGTCAGGTTGTGGTAATGGCTAGGAGCGCATTTCATTAAGTCTATCTGCTGAGGAAGCTGCAGCCTTTTCTTTCTGATTAAGATCTGGCCACTGTCATCCATGTTTTCATCACCTTGAGGCTAGATTACTGTAACACACTCTATGTGAGGCTGCCCAGGAGGCTGGATGTGATTCTCCAGGGGCAGGATTGTGGCCCTCAGGGCAACAAGCTGGTGGCTGAGGTGGTTGCCCTGGTGCGGCAACTGAAGGTAGGGTTGAAGGCGCGGTTTGATGAGCTCCTGCAGTGGGAGGAATATGTGGTGGCAACCATGCTGAACCCCAGGGTCAAGGGCCGCGTGGCACACCAGACACTGCTCTATGGTCACTGGAAGTGTGAGTTGGTGGAGAGGGTCCGGCAAGCAGAGAGGTCTCTGTAGAGTGCACGGCAATAGCAGGAGGATGCCCCTGGGGATGGTGGGAGTGGGAGCAGCCACACCTTTCAGCTGGCAGAATCTATAACTGCCCCCAGCCCTAGCAGTAGCAGCACCAGCATCAGGCTGAGCAGCAGCAGCACCCCTATTGCCAGTAGCAGCAGTTCATATGTGCAGGCCACTCTGGCGAGTATGGGCCTGTGCATAGCAGGGCAGGCAGCATGGCTGAGGGCAGTGGTGGAGGTGGTGTCCAAGAAGAGTTACACGAGGGAGTACAACAGTGCCTCAGCAGCAGTGGAGCGCTATCAGGAGGAGGAGCCATGCATCGATTCCAGCATCGATCCCTTGTCCCACTGCTGGGAGCCTCTGAAGTCTGTCTCCAAAAATCAGGCCTGTGCAGTTTGGGGCGTGGTGATGGTCTCAGGCTGCTGCTGATGTCTGCCACTCCTCTGGCATGGTCCCTGCCACCTCTGCCACGTGCTCCATTGCCTGCCTTACGGGCAGCAGACCGGCCTCTCCTGCTTCCCTTCTCCATTTATCCCACCCAAATAATGCAGAGGAAGATTTTAGATTTTTATTTATTTATTTATTTATTTATTTAAATTTGGAATATAATATATATCTATTACACTAACTCTAACTGCTATTAACTATTCTAAAACCTACGGAGCTAAATTGAATATTATCTAATATCTACAGAGGCCTAGTCCTACAAACACACTATAAAATATTAAAACTGAATCACTACACACTATATCTATCTCTATAACTAAGCTAACTCCTACAACTGTCTATCTATGGTATCTATCTTTATATATATGGTATATATATATATAAAGATAGATACCATATATATATATATATATATATATAGTGTGTGTGTTATATATATATAATAGATAGGATCAGGGAACAAAACACTTTACTTTTGGGAGCCTGGGGGTGACTCACAGGGAATGGATAGCATGGTGACCTGTTGGGTGGTTCTCCCAAGTCCCCGTGATTGGCCACTGCCCGAGACAGGATGTTGGGCTCGATGGACCATTGGTCTGACCCAGTATGGCACTTCTTATGTTCGTATGATAGCCTCAGCCAGCAAGATGTCCCAGAAGGCAATGAGGTCATCGAGTGAATGAGCATCAAGATCGGACGACATTTCCCCTAGAGCATTCCGTAACCTCTCTGGTTCCATAAATCTCCGGGGCCAAACCCAATGAACTGATCACACACCTTTCCTGAGACAGACATGCACCAGGAGACTGGTCCAGAGGAGGTAATGATCCGTCCACAATAGGAGTAAAGCCGTTACATCCACCACTACCGGATCCCTCTCCTCAAGTTCAGTGCAGAATATCAGGTCAAGGGTATGTCCCCCCTCATGTGTCATGCCCGTAAACCTCTGAGATAGTCCATGGTTGTCATGGCGTCCATGAACTCACACTCTGCTCCCCCTAAATTGCCATTGGCGTCGATATTGAAATCCCCTAGGTCTATGGGAAAGTCTATGGGAAGTGCAAGACCACCTCTGATACCAATTCCGCTAGAGTGTGTAGGGATGCTGCGGTACAGGTAGGTGCACGATATACCAAAAGCAGCCCCAATCTGTCTCCCGCCAAATCGATCACAAGGTGGACCCCCTCCATTGCCAAGATAGTCTGCACAGGATACCACCTTACAGACCAAGTGTCCTTAAAAACAACAGCTACACTGCCTCCCTGCCCCTCTGATCTTGGCTGAAACTGCACAGAGTACCTGGCTTGAACAAGGTCAGGCAATATCAACCCTGACTCATTGTCCAGCCAGGTCTCTGTAATACATACGAGGTCGACTGATTGATCCAGGATCTATTCCTGGATCACTGTTGATTTATTGCCAACTAACCTCGCATTCAACAGAAACAGCTCTAGACCAGGGACTCCGCCAATCCTGGTGTGCCCTCCTATAGCTCAGCAGGTTTGGAGTCTGGGGGTGATATTGGACGCAGACCTCTGCCTGGAGCGGCAGGTGGAGGCAGCCGCTAAGACTGCTTTCTGCCAGTTGTATCTGGTGCATAGGCTGCGTCCGTTTGTCTCTGGCCCGGACCTGGCCTCCCTCATCCATGCCTTCATCACCTTGAGGCTAGACTACTGTAACGTGCTCTACGTGGGGCGTCCCTTGTTCCTGGTCCGGAGGGTGCAGCTAGTGCAGAATGTGGCAGCCCATCTCCTTACGGGGATGGGCCATCGGGATGATATTACACCTGTGCTCCGAGCCCTGCACTGGCTGCCAATAGCGTGCCGAACCAGGTTCAAGGTGTTGGTGTTGATCTATAAAGCCCTACACGGTCTGGGCCCCTCATACCTCAGGGACCGCCTCGCACTCTGAGCCCCAGAGAGGCTCCTTCAGTCTGCCAAGGGTACCTTCTTGGAGGTCCCCCGTGTTAAGCAGGGGGCCACAATGGAGAGGGCATTCTCGGTGGTTGGGCCACGCCTTTGGAACTCCCTTCTGGAGGAAGCTCGCCTGGCCCCTAGCCTGTTGACATTCCGGCAAAGCTGCAAAACCTGGCTGTTCGCCCAGGCCTTTGGGGAGGGTGGGAGGGTAGGGTGAGGGGTTTTTAGTTCCCCCACCTTACCCATCATTTATTCATTATTTATTATATATTTATTATATTTTAGCCCTGTTTTAATATTAATTATTGGATGTTTTAAATTGGTTTTTTTGTGTTTTTGTGTTGGAAGCTGCCCCGGGCTGCTTTAGCAGGAGGGGCAGGGTAAAAATCTATTAAATAAATTAAAATAAATAAATAAACAAATAAATAAATAATTACCCTGGCCCATCATGACCCTGACGACTGTGGACACCCCCTGGCCCCCTCCCTCCCCCCCGGTAATAATCCTGCCGGACCACCGAGGACACACCCTCCCTCTCCTATCCCCTTCCCCCACTCTCCCTTCTCCCCACCCCACCCATTACCCTCTCCCCTGGTACCCTTCTCTCACTTGGAGACCAGAGCCCCCCACCTGCATTGGGTCAGATCCCCCTCTCTCACTGGGTCCTGTACCCAACCTTCCCCAACCCAGTCCCCTCTCCACACCCACATATGCATGGAGGGAGCTGTATTATCCTCCATCCTCCCCCATCCCCTTAATATATCCCCCAGCCAGCTACCCTGAAATGTCCGTGCCCAGCCTCCCCAAGCCCTCAATCAGATATCTTTAAATACTAATTTTGTTCATTTTGGATTGGATCATTTGGATTCAATGGATTTGTTTGTTTGGGTGGGTACTCATTTCAGCTCTAGTTTGTTACTGATCATTAACATTTTCAGTTATGTTTTCTCCATTAACAATCATTTAATGAGTACTTTACAATGTAGGAAATACAGCATTATTATTTGGAAAATATATGCTTGTAATTTGGATATTTTCACTAGATTTCTGTTATGTTAGGCATAATAGACAGAAATGTAGGCCCAAACTACTTAATAGCATCACAGTAATCTTCCTTTATCACAACAGTTAAAATTGAAAATGTCACATGACTTCTAAAGGAGACAAAGGAAATGGGACAGATTTAACAGCTGATGTGGAAGGCAACAGAGTGACAACAGATAAGATCTGCACATTCCTTTGTTTTTATTCTAGCTGCCAAGTAAAAACAGCACTGAAATATAAATTTGAAGAGCAGACAGCATTGGTTTCCGTTTTCTGAATACGTGTATGCAAAAACAAGTTGCATAAGTTCTTATGAACTTTAGTCTCTTTTTCACTAGTCTACACAGCTTTTTGGCATGAAAATTATCCAGTTTAACCATGGGTGTCTTGTAATTTCTTCCTGTGAAAGAATGCATAACCAAAATAGGTTTTCCACACAATGATTTGATTATGCTTGTCTCCAAAAATTGAACTTCATTCCTACAAATGCAAGTGGAAAATTGAGGCTATATTTTCTTATGGTCATTTAAAAAAAAAAACTTCTGTCATCCTAAACAATTCTTGTTGAATAAACCTTCAGGTCCTTTGAATAATTTGTGTTCCCTTTCTCTGCCTCACACTCAGCTTGAACACATCCTTTTGGAATGATGGTGGACACCATAGATTACAACCACGACCCCGCTCGCCACCTCACCCCCCACCCCCCCCCGCTAGGCAAGGTCAAAGGAGAAGGCTCCAGAGGTTTCTGTTTATGGAAGGGCACAGCAATAGATCCAGCTGAGGGGAGCAGCTGAAGCGAAGTAGACATATCACTCTCCTTTAGCCACTAAGACTGTTTTTACATGGCATTGCTGGCAGGGGGAGTGGGTGGGTGTGCCGGTGCATGTTTGGTGGGTGGGCAGGGCATGCACATGGCCGCACACATATCCCCACTCATCCACATGCACGGAGAAACCTCCATTTTCCTTGGTTGCTCCGTGCGTGGGGATGAGTGGGATGCATGTTAGGTGGGAGTGTGCACGCACCCCCGCTCACCGTGCATGCCCACATCATGTCCTTCGCACGGGCTTCTCCCTCTTATGAACATGCAGATTTCTGCGTGTTCATGGGTGGGAGAGGCTCGTGTAAAAAGGGCCATAAACCTCCATGCACCATTGTCATTGGGGATTGGGCAGATGGGACAAATATTCTCCATGGTTTTATGTCTCTGCCTAGAGAATATTGAATCAAGTTGGATGAGAAAGGGAATGAGTTATTAAAAGGAGATAGATTAACTCATAATGAAATGATGTGCAGGCATAAGGCAGGCACTGCCATAGGGAGAAAGCACCAGCTGCCTTGATCCCAAGAAGCTACTGCATGTGCTGGCACTGGCAGCCTCTGACATCAGCACACAGTGGTCACCATTGCTCGCGGGAGCCCTGGGTGGTTCCCTGTGTGACCCGGCTTGGAGGCTCCCTTCCCAGTACCGTGGCACAGTGAAAGGTATGGGAGGGGCAGACTCTTGCCAGGGACTGTCCAGGGTTCCTGCAAGTGATGGTGAGTGTCATGAGCAGGTTTTGGGGGGCTGCCAGGGCCAGCATGCAGCAGCTTCTTGAGGTCAGGACACCCCTGTTAGCCCCCCTTCCTGCTGCAGCTCCTGTGGCCTCACCTCCTCCAGCTCCCCCTGCATGGTGCAGGGACCAGAGGTGTATCTGGTGCTGTGGCTACCGGCGCCCCAGGGCTTTCTGCCAGTGCAGGTTCCACCAGCGCAGTGGAATAGCCAGATCATGATCTAAATGTGTGGTTTTTTTGCCATGCTGAACCATCTGGTGAGAAGCAATAATATTCTGGCTGATGCTGGGTAAATGCAACCTAAAACACTCAGCAATTGTTGCTGTCCTATTGTGTTGCGCAAGTTTATCCAGTTTTCTATCTAAGAAAAATTGGAATAACAAATATCAAGTATTAAAAGTCATTCTGCTCAAAACTAAATTGTCAAGAAGCTGTAGCCCCTATGTTTTTACATAATGCGGAATTGTCTTCATACAAATGGATAAAGGGTATTGAACAAGGAGATACATTGAACAAATAATGCAAAGAGCAATCATGAGTAATGTCTCAAAAAGCTATTAAGATGCAAATTCGTGTTTGTCTATATTTCCACTTGTATACCTTATTTCTAATTTGATTCTTCTCCCTTTTTTACTTTCCCTTGCAGGAAGGAAGATAAAAATTCTTAATTTGAAAGAGAAAATTTGATGATGTGATCCATAATCTAGACTTTCCGCTTCAGTATTATATTTTTGGGGGGAGTGGTTGGGGTGGAGGAGAGAGTTTTCTTTTAATTAATTATTAACCCAAAGTTTGAGAGACTAGTGTAAAATAAAAAATAAAATAAAAGAGGGGCCTTTTCATTATCTTTTGTTTTAGCAGGTACAGCCAACCTAACATCTTTCTTCATTTCTCAGCGAAAACCCTTCCATTCCTTTAATCACTTGGAATGAAGGTATTTTTATTTAGATCTAACTCTCACTTTTAGTGGGAAAATGTTCCAGGTTCCCCAGTGACAGAACCAACCCAGGACTAAGATTGTAAAGCCAGAATGAAAGTTCCAAGTCTCCTTTCAAATTCTAAGACACATCATTTTATTAGGAATTAACTTATCCCTTAAAAAAAACAAACTCATTTCCTTTCTCATCCAGCTTGATCCAATGTTCTCTAGGCAGAGACATAAAGCTATGGAGAATATTTGTCCCATTTTCCCAATACCCAAGGACAATGGTGAATGGGGGTCTACAGTCCTTTTTACACGGGCCTCTCCCACTCATGACCACGCAGAAATCTGCGTGTTCATGAGCAGAAGAGGCCCATGTGAAGGACACGGGGTGCGCGCGCCATGACTGGAGATGCATGTGTACTCCCACGTAACACACATCTCCACTCACCCCCCAATCATCCCCACAAATGGAGCAACCAGGGAAAACAAAGGTTGCTCCATGCATGGGGATGAGTGGGGATGTGTGTGCGACTGTGTGCATACCCCACCCACCCACTGTGCAGCACCGGCATGCCCCAGCCCCCAACCCGGCAGTACCATGCAAAATGGTCTTAGAGGCTACAGGAGAGTGATATGTCAACTTAGCTTCAGCTGGATCTTTTGCTGTGCCCTTCCATAAACAGAAACCTCTGGAGCCTTCTCCTTTGATTTTGCCTATTTACTTTGTTCTCTCTCTCCCTTCACTCTTGGTTTCAGAGCAGGGGATTGGAATATTTCAGCTGTATGATTTTACTAATAGATATGCACAAAAACCCACACACACGTGTATTTGTGCACAATACTATAAAACTTCTCTGAAAAACTATGCTTTTAGTATATGTTCCGACTATGTGTAATGTTTGCCCCTGACTCATGAAGCCATTAAAAAGCTGAAAGTCGGTGAACTGGCTAGTGTAGATTCACTCAGTTTGAAGTCTACAGAAAGAGTGACGTGTATCACTTTTTTTATCAAGTCATGGTCACTGCTAAAAAGCTTTATTATTATTATTATTATTATTATTATTATTGAAGTTTTGAGTTTTTACAGTTGATGGCAAATGTACAGTTCTTGAGCTTTAAACTTGTTTTATGATATGTGTATGTCATGTTTTGAAGTACCTAAACAATTTTTAATGCAGTAAATTTAGTTAACTATTACTGTAGATTGTTTAGATAACATGTTCTGGGGGTGTAGTTCATATAAGAACATTCTAAAGTTTTGTTCTCTTGTGTCCATGGTGATAACTGGTCCAAGAATAAAAAAAGGTAACAGTCAATGGGCCTGATCTTAAACCTGGTGCATGTGCTTGTGCAAGGTACACAATGTGTATGCATGAGTTTCACACACGTGGCACACACACAAAGGTCAGGATTGGGCCCACTGACTCTTATTTTCCTTTCTCAGTCTCTGCAGACATCCCACGGATTCCCTTCCATTTGCTTGTTGTTGTCTATCACAGGTCATACATTAACAATTCCGAGGAGTGAGGAGTTGTAACAATCTCAGGAACAAGGCAGGACAATTACACAAAGCTGGACCTCTCTGAAATAGCCTAAATGAAGTTGTGCCAGAGTAACAGTGTAGAAAAATGCTTAATTAACCTAGAAATTAATTACATCAAATGGAGGCTATGTCAAACCCAGAGTGGGCAGGGGAGAGGCAGGAATAGGGAGACTGAGTTTTCTTCTAGGCCAGGGATATGGGTAAATAAGTCAATCTGTTAACACGAAACCCCCTGCCACATGAGATTATTGGGGGGTTGGTTCCCCAATATCTGCTCTATAGCCAAATTAGGGGGGCCCCTCATGTTCAAGGGATCAAGCTGAGGACAGTACGTGCTACAGGCAGTTTATGTACCCTCCCCAAATAGAAAAAGAGAGAGAGAAACAGGTGTCCAATAACAACAAGTTTATTGATATATATATAACAGAGAAACACAGTCCCGGTCTGGCTGGCGGGATTTAACAAGGGGAAAACACAAGCGACTTGCGGGAATTGTAGGAGAAGAGGGGTGGGGTGGGGTCCGGTGTTGGCTCAGCGAGGGGGAGAGAAAGAATGCGAAGGGGAGAGAGAGAGAGAGACAGGGAGAAAGAGGGATTCCCCAGTTGACTGGGAAAGTCTGGACCTGCGGTTACCTTTCCTTGCCTGTTGAGATGGGACAGGCGGTCCACGGATCCAGCGGAGTTCGGGGAACTCTTAACGCAGACATGCACAGAGCGACCTGCCAGTATCTGGGTCCCAAGATTTCTCAGAGGTGGAGGAGAAACTATAGGGCAGTTATTGGGTACTGAAAAAAGGGTTTGGGGAGGCTACAAAGGGTCGTTTGAGGTGTACAATGGGCTAACGAGGAGAGGTTACTTCCATGACAAAAAGGGATATACTAGATGCACAAGGTACCTTTGACACAGGGGGAAACTATAAACAAAAGACGTAGAGAGGGGAGGTAGGACTAACAACGGTCCTTTAGGGTACAATGGGTGTGTGTCTGGTTTCTCTTGGGGAATGCAAAGATAGGATGCTGCTGCACTGAGTCCTAACTACCAGTCCTTTGTTATAACAGGGTGAGTCTCTATCCTTAATGACTCCATTCTTTATTCAGAGGGCTCTCCCTTCTAGTCTGTTTCTCAACCTTAGGCTGGTATTTTTCCATGAGTGGTCCCTTTTTGCTAGGAGCTAGGGTGTCTGGGCCCAATCCTTATTTTCCATGTCCCCCCCCCCCTTCGTCTTGCATCCAGTGTGGGGTTTGTACCCCAAGCCTTCTTGCCCTTGGTTACCCCTGTGGGTTTTGCTGACCCCGGGTCCAAGACAGTTGGCTATCACAAGGGGGGGGGTACCTCCATTCTGGGGGGGACCAGGGGTCCAAGCTAACAAATAAATTTGCTACCGTGTATGGGTAGATAAGTCAACCAGTTATTAAAAGCTCTATTGTTATTTTTTGAGTTTTTATTTTGAGGTTTTGCAATTGATGGCAAATGTACAGTTCTTGAGCTTTAACTTATTGTATGATATATGTAGGTCATGTGCAGCTCATGTGTAGCTCATCCAGGAGATATTCCTGCACTGGATTGGTTGGGGGGGCAGGGGACGGAGGGGGGCGGGAAACCTAATTTGTGAATAAATGACACAATGGCTTAAAACAATTCAGGAAAAATTTGTGATGAGTATTTTTTCCTATTATCTATGTAGATGACTAAGTAAAGGGGGGGAAATGCTTTCACAAATAACATACTTGATTGACACCAAAAATGGTCAAATACATTATTCATGAAGACTATTTGCCCAGATCTTTTCCTGAAAATAACATGGGGTTGTTTCCTGAGAGAGAGACAGACATTACAACATCGAGGGTGCAAGTTGCAGCTTGAGTTGGATAGTAATTACATGGTCTGAGACACTCTGATGTGCAAAAATTGAGTGCTCATGATTTATTCAGTCACATGAGATGTTTTTATAGATTGTATGGTTATATTGTGCTGATTGTTAAACAGCTGTACTGCGGAAGTGCTTGGAGGACAAACCGGTCAAGATAGTGCTAGGTCCCTAAGAGTCCCTGCCCCAAGAGTCTATATACTCTCCCCAACTCCACTTTCTAGTTAGGTTCTTTCCTCATACAAATCCACCCGCAAAGGTTAAAATTAAAATCCATCTCAGTTGCAATTGTGCCTTCCTGAAAGTTCTAGTGACAGTAAAATATTAGTGTGTGTTTTTTTAAATGTTTCATGGTTTGTATTCTTTTCTCTCTTCAAAAGCTCTACCCTTCTGTTTCTGTTGCTAAGAGAAAAAGGGCTGTTGCCAAGTAACAAGAAATAGTGTCCAGCACGTATCAATGTGTCCTCCGTCGCATATCAAATGCAACCCCCATAACAGTTCTCAAGGACAATAAGAGCATCTTTTCTCACATACAGGAGGGAGGGAGTATAGAGTTGGCTTCCTTGCCATAGCAGCAATGCTGGGGTTTACTACAGCCTGCTCTTTATATTTTAAAGTGGGTGCCTGGGCATAGTGGGTGCTTGGGCATTATGGTGTGTTTTGGGGTGGGGGCTTGTAGATCTTCCTGCTGGTCGGGCAGGAACCATGTGGTCTGGGGCACCAGTACCACCCCCACCTCCCTCAGAGTTTGCATATAGGGGCTTGGGAAAGGGAGGCATACTTACTGATTATAGTGTGGTTTTGGTGTGGTTGCATTTGTGGATCTAGGCACCAGGAGCTGTTCTGGGACTGTGGGGAAGCAGTCACAGAGCCTGAATAGGGGCATGGGGCTAGGGGGATATACTTGCTGGTTATGGTGTGTGGGGGGGAGAGGTTGGGGGGGTTGCATCTGGTTTCTTTGTGGATCTGCTTGCTGACAGGCACCAGGTGCTGTGCTGTGGGAGCATAGGGCACACCACAGAGCTTGCCTAGGGGCATGAGACAAGGGTGTTATGGGGTGTCATGTGTCATGCTGGAACATCGAGTGCCGTGATTCTGAGTTCTGAGGTTTTCTGAGTTCTATGGTTCTGAGTTCTGATTTCTGATTTGGTAACAGTTCCAAGTGGTGGCCAAAAACTCAGTCTCAGCACTCAGAACCATTTGCTCTTTTTAAAAAAAAAAAATATTTGGTGGATTCCTACTTATTATTTATCTATTGCAGTATTTTTCCTACCCCTATTATTTAACAATCTCGTGCAGGCTTCATGTAGTTTATCAGTTCTGGTGTTTCTGGTTGCCTCTGGCAAAGATAGAACCTCTCAGTTATCCCTTCGTTCACATGGTAGCTAAACAGTCCATCTGTTCTGTCCATATGACATGTTCATTGTCTGTATTTGTTAATTAATAGTAATTTTGGTTGGTGGAAATAACAGAGTTAGAAAATCAGGACACTCAAATTTGTATAAAGCCTGATACCCCATCCCCACCAAAGAGATCTGGTTTGCACTCCATTTTAGCAACCAATATGTGGGTTTTTTTACACAGGACGAGAGGCAGCTGGAAAGCATAGTGAATTCATGAATAGGCCATGCCACTGCTACTCCTGTGGGTAACAGTGGGAGCAACTGAAACAGACAGACCCACGAGTGAAGCTGCCACATGTCTCCCACTCTGGTACAGCCCTAGGAAGTCCATCATACAGACAGAACCCCAGGACTCTGGATCTGCAGCAACAGGATCAGGCCCCCCGGAGGAAGCCACCACCACCTCCAGTCACCTGTTGGAGTGGGAAGGGATGTAGTGGGGGCATGCCATGGACTACGTGCTATCAGCTGTTGGAGGGGATCCAGGAGAGGAGGACAAGCAAGCCCAGTGTCCCCAGTCAGAGCTGGGGGAGCAGCCCTGGTGTCCCCTGGCTACATCACCATTCTGGCCTATCTCAAGCCTGGAACTGTCTTGGGATAACCCAGTGGGAGATGGGTATGTGTGTGTGGCTTTGTCAGGAAGAGCAATACTGTGCTCCACTGTGTGGCTTCCCCATGTCAGTTTCAAGCCAGGAAACACTTCCTGGCTTGACACTGACAAGCACTGAACTCCCAGAAAGGATCACCGCCCATGTCAAGTCCAAAAACTTCCCACCTTGCAAATGAAATCGTGGGGGAGGAGGTGATCCACATTGTGGAGCACAACACTGATGTCCCTGCCAAGGAACACACACCCCCTCCCCTTCCAAATAGAGTTTCTGGAGAACAGGAGGAATGGCTGGAGGAAAGGCGCAGCTACCATGGAGTGAGGGAGCTCAGTTAATCCCAGGCCCTGGACCCTGCTTTGCAAGCAGTGTGAACATTCCTAGGGAATTTTCAGAGTGGGTTGGGGAGGGAGCAGAGCCAACACTGCCCCCACCAACTCTGCAAATTATCTAGCAGTACTCAGGCTGCTCACAAAAGACCCTGCCAGGAGGGAAGTTAGCAGAGTGGGTGGGGTGGAGCATTGACCCCATTCACTCTTAACACTTCCTTTCTGGTGGGGTTGCTGCCACTCCTGGAAGGCATCACTGGGAGCCAGGGTGGCACCACAACCTTGGCAGAGGGAGGTAGAGGCTGGCAGAGAGCCTTGGGAAGGGACAGTTTAGGAGGACCCTGCCCCCTTGTAATTAGGGGACTCATAATTGGGTTATGAGCCCAGGTCCACCACAGCCTTGCTACCCCACTAGACTGGAGCAGGGGAAGAGAGCACCATTTCTCACATTGCACCACATAGAACACCCAGAAATCTCCCCTTTCCTTGCCCCAGTTGCCAATGTGGGTTGATGCAGTAGTAGCAGGTTTACAGCACCACCAGACAGCTGTGAGTATCTTAGCTTGTGCAAGAATGACACCACTGAGTCCATGGGAGCTTCTACCGGAGTGGTGGTGGTTTGGGGGTGGTGGTGTCTAAGCCCTCTGATCTCCTTTCCCCTCAGTTGCACTCTTGGTTTGCAGAATCCTCTGCTTAGGAGCTTAATAATTCTTTGGTCCCCTAGCAGATGCCTGGTGGTGGTAAACTTCTTAGCATACTGCAAATCCCCCTCTTTGCCGTTGGGCGACGCTTTTAATCTATGTAGATAGATCTGATGTGGGTTGAATTGGTTACAGTAGCCGAGGAGTTATTGTTGCTTGAGAGCACCAGTTTTATTGTTGATCGAATGGGCACTCCATTAAATATTATATGGTATGTTTCTAAGCATTGTATGCAACGATATTTTAACTAGTGTCAACTACTCAGGTTCCAGTGGGAAACAGATAGAGATAAATATCACTTTTTCAGATTAGTAAAAGATTTTAGATTAGATTTTATTAGACTAGTGTCTTAGCCAGAGGCAACTGTGCCAAACATAATGTGCAATCTGCATTATATCAAATAAGACAGAAAAAAGCCCCGTACAGATAAACAACATTCCTACAGACAGTTAAACCTTTCATAACAATACTTGCTTCAAAACAATATAGCTACCAAGATAAATTTATAATCCCATCTCTCTTACTCTTTCCCCTTGTTTTTCCACAGACCATGAGAACAAATCAAATCAAATCAAATGAAATCAAATCAAATGGTTTTATTGTTAGCTCGTATGTTTTTAACAGAACACAAATGCAAAACCATGAGAACAAAGTGACTGTCTTTTTTATTACGTTGTCACTCCCTAATAAATATTATCATTTTGGGCTAAAGAAAGAAGGGGCATATAGACCAAGAGAGAGGACAACTGAAGGTTTAACTTGTAGGGGGCATAACAGGGCTCAGCCCTGAGAAGTAAATTCAAGGGGGGGGACTGAACCCAGAAAATGGTTGCAGTAGGAATGTGCACCCCCAAATGTGAAAGACCAGGAAAAGACCATTATTTGACATTTCAGGGTTGGAAACAAAAGGAGAAAAAACCTGGATGATTTGGACTTTCATTAGTGACCCCCACCTACAATTTAATTAGTGACAATTTAATTAGTGACCCCGCCACCTACAATTCATTAGTGACCTCCACCTACAATTTAAAAAACAGTACAAAAGATCAAATACTGCCGATACCGAGAAAGAACCGAAATATGAGATTAAGCCGATATACCCATTATTGGGTAATTTCAGTTCTCGGCGATACCGAAAGTTCCATCCCTAACAATAAGTTGTGGAATTTGTTGCCAGAAGATGTGGTCAAGGCCAGTAGTATAGCTGGGTTTAAGAAAGGGTTGGACAAGTTTCTGAAGGATAGGATAGGTCCATTAGCAGCTGTTAGCTAGGTAGGTTTGGGGAACGTAACCCCTTACTGTCGGAAGATGGGAGTGAACAAAAGGGAATAGATCACTCCATTGTGACAAATCAGGTACTTCTTCGAAGTAACCAAGATTAGCCACTGTCTGAGACAGGTGCTGGGCTTGAGGGACCATTGGTCTGATCCAGTATGACACTATTTATTAGGGGTGGGAATACCGGCAAATCCGGAATCCGATAAATCCGGTCCGGTTACCGGATTCCGGGTACCGGATTTTTTTACATTGCAGCCATTTAAATGAATGGCTGCAATGTAAGTCCCAACAAAAAAGTAAAAAAAAAAAAACCCTCCCCGAGTCCAGGCTGCGTGGGTGGAAGGGGGGACACCCCCCACCCACCCTGCCCAGCCTGGATTTTTGTTAAAAAAAAGAGCCCACCCCCCAGCACCAGCGGCCGCGGCGTCCCCGCAGCTGCCGGTAAGTATAGACCCGATCCCTGGGGGGGGG
>QEPC01015351.1:3325247-3337268 GCA_003113815.1 Sphenodon punctatus | reverse complement strand
ATACAGCCCTGCAACATGCATAAATGACCACCAAGTGTGGTTAAAGTGTGGTTAGCGTCATGTCTGTTTTCACCCAGAGAGTTGTCCTACTGGAGTCCCATCCACTTACTGGATGCAATGCTAGTAGGAAACTTCTCTGTCTCCAAGTGGTAGGGTTGTACTCAGCAGAAAGGAGTTCCCCAGTGTAAACTAATGTTCTACCCAACACATCTTAATGCTGAAAACTCTTTGTTCATGGAATTTTGGAGGCTCCACCTACAATGTACAAGCTCCTCTCTAGAGCTCTGCCAGCCATAAGGTTCCATCCGGTGCTAAGATGGACACCAGGGATGGGCAGGCCCCTCCCTCTCCCTTAAGCCCCACCCCTCCCTTAAGCTCCACCCACTTCGGGTTTTTGGAGGGACCCATAACTAAGGCTTGAACCCAGGCCTTTCTCAACCTTGCTACGCCCCTGAGGTGAAGACTAGGAGCTTGTGCAGGATTCGTTCAGGAAAGGGGAGCCAGTGAAGAGAGGAGAGGAACCATTCCCCTTCACCAAGGCTGGCAAAACAGTCAGATCTTACATTTTTTATGGAAAGGAGGGAGATCCGGAGAGAGGCAAATCTCCACCAGGAGGAAGCTCCATAGATGTGGCGTGGCCACTTACAATGCCCGCTCAGATGTAGCGACCCGAGGGACCTCCAAGCAGGTATCCCCGACCAACTACATAGGCCAGTCCAGGACATGAGGGGTGAGGCAGTCCTGCAGGTAAGTGGGGCCTAGGCTGTATAGGGCATTAAAGGTAATAATTGACACCTTGAATTGGGACTGCAAGAGTATAGGCAGCCAGTGCAGAGATCGGAGCACTGGTGTTATGTGCTCCCAACGGCCCGTCCCCATAAGACGGTCCACCACATTCTGCACCAGCTGCAGCTTCCAGGTCATCACCAAGGCGTAGCTCCACATAGAGTGTGTTTCAGTAATCCAGTCATGAGGTTATGAATGCATGGATGATGGTGACAAGATCGGAGCTCGAGATATAAGGTCAAAGGTGTCTGACCAGATGTAATGTCGCTTTCCATTTCATAATGAGAGGGAACCCTTTCATTGTGAGAGGGTTCATGGTGTGATGTCACCAATATGCTGATGATACTCAGTTGTACCTCTCTTTTTCAGCTGACCCAGACCCTGCCATCTTGCTGCTGTCCCAGTGTTTGGAGGCCATGGCGGAGTGGATGTGGCAGAGCAGACTGAAGCTCAACTCTGATAAGATGAAAGTGATCGTGGTGGGGAGAGTGAGGGAGACGTCGGCCCCCCTGGTTGGGGGGGTTCACCCTCCTGTAGCTCGGCAGGTTCGAAGTCTGGGGGTGATTTTGGACACAGACCTCCACCTAGAGCAGCAGGTTGAGGCAGAGGTGAAGGCCACCTTCCGTCAGTTGTATCTGGTGCGGAGGAGTCTCTGGCCCGGACCTGGTCTCCCTCATCCATGCCTTCATCACCTCGAGGATGGACTACTGCAATGCGCTCTATGTGGGGCTGCCCTTGTTCCTGGTTCGGAGGTTGCAGCTAATGCAGAATGCGGCGGCCTGTCTCCTATCAGGGACGGGCCGTTGGGAGCATATAACACCTGTGCTCCGGACTCTGCACTGGCTGCCAATAGCATGCCAAGCCAGGTTCAAGGTATTGGTGCTAATATATAAGGCCCTTCACTGTCTGGGTCCCTCATACCCCAGGAACCGCCTCGCCCTCTGCACCCCAGAGCGACTCCTTCGGTCCACTGGGGGTGCCTTCTTGGAGGTTCCCCGAGTTAAGCGGGGGGCCACGATGGAGAGGTCATTCTCAGTGGCCAGGCCGCGCCTTTGGAATTCCCTCCTGGAGGAAACTTGCCTGTCCCCAAGCCTTCTGACATTTCGGCGAATTTGTAAGACCTGACTGTTCGCCCCAGCCTTTGGGGGGGAGGTTGGGGGGGGTTATCTTCCCCCATTCTTATTTATTTATTGTTTTTATCCCAGCTTATTGTAGTGTTTTTATGGATGGTTTATATTCTGTTTTAAAATTGTTTTTGTGATGAAGTTGTTAGCCGCCCCGAGCTGTTCGCAGGAGGGACGGGATACAAATTGAACAAAATAAATAAATAAATAAATAAATAAATAAATACTTCAAACGAGCACCAAATTTCTAATAGTTTTTATTTCTGTCAGCAAACTCTGTGCACCTGCAGTCTCTTAGGTTGTATGTTAAACCTCTCACCTATACCAACTAATTCTTTTCTTGATCTAAGCCAGTGTTAGTCCAGTCTCAGAAATTGGGATGCAGCTGAGGCAAAGTGGCTTTATAAAAATCCCTTCTTGTCTTCAGTCGATGCAGAATTATCTAAAGGTGGAGTGATTTTATGACAGTCTTAACATAGAATTGCATTGTGCTCTAGGATTCTGTTCCCTCTGATGGGCTTTACCTCAGCTTACCTGTTATTACACTTTACCCTGAGCTTCCAAGGGAAGCTTAGTTGTTCATGCATTAGGTTCAACAGCAGCTTAGTTCTTTTAATACTTCAAGTTCCAGATTCCATTCAAACTTTTCTCTGGCTCTGCTAGTTAATTACTCTTTTTCATTCCTTTGTGAGAATCTGTTATTCACTCCTTGCTCTGTGGTTCAGGCCCGCCATCAGTCAGACACCATAGATTCCACTGACATGGAATGCCAGATTGGGCTGCTATCAGTAATAAATTAGATGGCTACTGTGCAGATTAAACTACCGCAACACGCTCCCTCTAGTCTTACTCAGTGCCATCATAGAATCTTAGAGCTGGAAGTGACCTCAGAGGTCATTTAGTCGAACCCCCTGCTCAGTGCAGGAAATCCACATCTACAGCATCCCTGACAGATGGCCGTCCAGCCTCTGTTCACTCAGAGGTCATCTAGTCCAGCCCCCTGCTCAGTGCAGGAAATCCACATCTACAGCATCCCTGACAGATGGCCGTCCAGCCTCTGTTTGAAAATCTCCAGTGAAGGAGAGCCTGTGACAGCCTTAGTCAGTCTTTGCTCATTGCTTCCTATCTGAGCTCTAAAATCCTGTAAGTTATATTTGCTTATGGACAAATGGTAGGTGGGAGGATGGTATAGTTGTGCTGTGAGGTGCTAGGGACTTTTCTGTGGAGAGGGGTGATGGGCTTTTTAGGGAGTTGGAGGAGGCTGAGATCTAAGGGGTTATGGATCTAAGGGATCTTAAGTGGTAGAGCTTTTAGGGGCCACAGGATTTGCTATCCCCCTTTTGTTTGGGTGGCTGTTAATCCACTGTATTTAAGTATATTAAGAGAGAACTCGAGCTTTCTAGGGAGAATAGTGGGGGCAATGAAGCAAAGGAAAGAGTAATGTGCAAAAAAGAAGAGACTCTCCACCCCCTACCCTCATCCTTGAAGTGGGACTGGACCTTGTTCCCACAACCTGGACAAGAAAGAGACAGTAGGGATATAGGGCTTGCCCTCAGGGGAGGGGAAGAGGGTGCAGGCTGCCTGTAACATAAGAACATAGTAATTGCAATAATGGTTCAGACCAATGGTCCTTCTAGCCCAACAGTGGCCAATCATGGTGGCTTGGTAGAAGCACCCAACAGGTCACAATGGGGGATCCATTCCCTGTTGTTTTCCCCCAGCTCCCGTCATGTTCGCTGATCCTGTCTGGCTAATAGCTGCTAATGGACCTAACTTCCAGAAACGTCCAAACCTCTTTTAAACTCAGCTATAGTACTGGCCCTTACCACAGCCTCTGGCAGTAGATTCCACAACCCAATTATACGCTGAGTGAAAAAATATTTTCTTTTATTTGTTTTAAACTTGCCACCCATGAGTTTCATGGAGTGTCCCCTAGTTCTAGTACTAGCTGAGAGGGTAAATAACTGCTCCTTGTTTATTAGTTCCACACCACTCATGATTTTATAGACCTCTATCATATCTCCTCTCAGTCGTCTCTTCTCCAAACTGAAGAGCCCCAACCTACCAAGCCTCTCCTCATACGGGAGCCCTTCCATGCCCTTGATCATTTTTGTTGCCCTTCTCTGTACCTTTTCTAGTTCAGCTATGTCTTTTTTGAGATGGGGCGACCAGAACTGCACACAATATTCGAGGTGCGGTCGCACCATTGATTTGTATAGAGGCATTATGACATCCTCAGTTTTATTCTCTATCCCCTTCCGAATAATTCCTAACATTCTGTTTGCTTTTTTGACTGCTGCTGCGCACTGCGCTGTGGATTTCATTGTATTGTCCACAACCACCCCCAGATCCTTTTCCTGAGTGGTAACTCCTAGCTTAGTACCCAGCATTGTGTACGCATAGTTTGGATTATTTTTCCCTATGTGCATCACTTTGCACTTGTCCACATTAAATCTCATTTGCCATTTAGATGCCCAGGCACCCAGTGTAATAAGATCCTTTTGCAGTTCCTCACAGTCTGCTCATGTTTTAACTACCTTGAATAACTTGGTGTCAGCTGCAAATTTGATCACCTCACTCTTAACACCTTTTCCAAATCATTAATAAATATACATTAAACTGCACCGGTCCCAACAGATCCCTGAGGCACATCACTTTTTATATCTCTCCATTGTGAAATCTGACCATTTAGTCCAACCCTTTGCTTTCTATCTTCTAACCAGTTTCTGATCCATAGTAAGACACTATCTCCTATCCCATGACTTTTTAACTTTCTCAAGAGTCTCTCATGAGGGACCTTATCAAATGCTTTCTGGAAATTATTATTATTAGTATTATTATTAGCATTATTATTAGCATTATTATTAGCATTTGTATAGCGTCAGCTGTGTACCTGGTGCTTTACAGAAAAATAAGATAGTGCGGTCCAAGTACACTATATCTGGAAAATCCAGGTACACTATATCCACTGGGTCTCCCTTGTCCACATGCTTATTTACACCCTCAAAGAATTCTAACAGGTTAGTGAGGCAGGACTTACCTTTACTAAATCCGTGTTGACTCTTCCCCATTAAGCCATGTTTGTCAACATGCCCTGTAATTCTGTCTAGAGGTGTGCACCAGGGCCCATGTCAGTTTTGTTTTTGTTTTTCATTTTTGTTATTTAAATCTGTCATTTTCATTTTTATAAATATCAAATTGTCGTTTTAGTTTTTGCTTTCATTTTTGTTTTCCATTGGTTTCAATGGAAAGCACATTTTTGGCAGTAACGTTTTTGTTTTTCACTATATGTGGCTGGAAATAGGGGTGAATATACCTCCAATGGAAGGCATTATGTAAGGCCTCTGCAGCGCTTTGCAGAGGCGCGTTCTAGAGACCTCAATTTTGAGGTCTCTAGAACGTGCCTCTGCAAAGCGCGTCTCCAGCCACCGCTGTTGCTGGCGAACATTTCACTTCCGGCAGCGCGGTGCAGCTTCTCTCTTAATGCACGGCTCAGGAGGCACTCTTCAGTGCCTCATCTAAAAGCAGTGTTAGTCTCCTATTTTCTGGGATGCTATCCCCAAAGTCCCAATTATGTCCCTTATGCCCACCTTAGGGGCACCCCTTATTCCTGCCTCGAAGCCACTACCAATTGGTCCTGTAAAGCTGGAAGCATGCAGTAATTGACCAGTGAGTGTATCTGTCAGTCTTTTGGGTTGCTGCACATCCTCCCTTCTACAGTATGTCTCCCCCTGCCATGCCAGGTGCCTGCCTCTGACTGCCATTGCATGTGCTGCTATTTATCTGAATAATGGTCTTCACAGGGACAACATCAATTGCTTATAAAATTAGGCACCTTTATCAAATTATCCTGTAGTTTGGCAGAGATGACAGGGAAGGTATGTGATACATTTCTGCCAGATATCTTGTAAACAGGATGGAATATACAAATGATAAAGCTGTAAATGTATTTTCAAGTTAAAGTCTTATACCATCATGACCCTTTATTCAATCTTTCTGAACATTTGCAGAATTGTTAAACTTGTAGAGGACCATAACATTTAGTGGTTTCATACAAATTGAATTGAAGATAAAGAAGTTGTAGTCATGAACGTGTATGGAGCTTTTCTTAAAAGCACAATGTTAAATTGCTTCTAAAAGTGGTTCTCTTCATCCAAGCATTTCAAAAGTTGGTACATATAGTGCCCTCCACTGGAGGTACAAGCTACCAGAGTTTTATTGTACTTGAATAAGAAACAAAAACGTTATACCTAGAAATATGTTTTTGGAGTTTTTTCTCTTTATTTCAAAAATAAAATGTTGTTTTTGTTTTTATTTTTGTTATTATTATTTTCCCTTTTTTTTATTGCAATAACAATAATGAAAATGACAATTTTCATTATTGTTATTGTAATAACTAAAATGACATGCACACCCCCAACCTTAATTATGGTTTCCACCATTTTGCCCAGCACAGATGTCAAGCTTACTGGTCTGTAGTTTCCAGGATCACCTCTGGTTTCCTTTTTAAATATTTGGGTTACATTTTCCACTCTCCAGTCCTCGGGTACAGTGGCAGATTTTAGTGACAGGTTACAAATTACTAACAGTAGGTCTGCAATTTCATATTTGAGTTCCTTGAGAACTCTGGGGTGAATGCCATCTGAACCTGGTGACTTGTTAGTATTCAGTTTGTCAATTTGCCCTAGAACATTCTCCAATGTCACATTGATTTTTAACAGTTCTTCCAATTCTTCGCCCACAAAGCAAAGGTTTAACCCCCAGAATGGGAAAGTTGTAAGACTGGGCCATTGCCCAAACCAGGGACTGCGGGTGGATGGGTATCAGGGAGGTGTGGCCCTGTGCTGCCTTTTATAATAGCCGGTGGGGAGGGGGTAGGATACCTTAGTTCCAGAATTGGGTGCAGTGAAGAAACACCCACCTACCCACCCTCTTGTACTGGCACTACAGGCTCAGCTAGTTGCCTCTTTTGAGGGGCTGGGAAGGAATTTTTCCCCTTGACACCAATTAGCTGGGGTGGCTGAACTTGTTTTTTCCCCCACTTTCCTTTGAGTGCTGTCACCCTCTGCTTACAGTTTGTGCAGCTGTAGGGCGCATGCCACGTTCAAGTCCTGGGAATTTTTGTTCATTGTCACAAGTGCATTGTGGTTCAATGCAAAGGTAATAGATTAAATGGATGATAACCGGAATGGAATCAAGAAAGCTGATGCTCCTGGGTGAGGGGAGAGACTTGCTGCTTCGGGGATATGAAACCCATGGCTTGACCTCAAACCCTACGAGGATTCATGGGAGCAGTATCGCTGTCCCTAGTAGGTTTCAGAACCATCACCCTTTTCTCGGGAACCCATTTTTGGGGATCCCTGGTTTTGGAATGGGTAACTGATGCAGTGGGAGCCCACATGGTTTTTGGGAAAAACACTGGACCAAGAGTGGGTGTGTGCGTGTAACAAAAGCGGGGTTGTTGCTCCCCATAGACTGTTGTTTTATTACATAAAGTGTTGTGGCCTTTGTAGCCAACATTTGTGTCTGTTGCCTCTTTCTGCAATGCAGAGACAACCCCATTTTCTGCTCCACATACCTTGCGTTATATCCAGGGACCCATGTTCACTGCATTTTTCCCATTGCTGCTAATGGAAAAAAATGGGTTCACAAAACTGTATATGGCCTGAAGTGCACATAATGCTTTTCAGTAGCGGTGAAGAACTGAATACATGAGCAAAAAGCAGTTTGCAGCAGAAAATCCTGAATCTTTACTTTAAAAAACCAAACAAACAAAACATTAAAAAAAAACCAGGGAGTTTTCACACCCCGAGGAGGCCCATCTGCCATCTGCACAAAGTGTGAATTATCCCATATGGGATTTTGGATATCATTTTAATTTTCAAGATGTTGATCATAATACGTGAGCCATAATGTAAGGGCCTCTAAAATACAATGCTATTGTGGCCAGAAAGACATTTTGAACAGCAGAAATTTTAGTCAGACTGACTTGGATAATGAGAGACTGAAAGCTGATTGAGTAGTGTGCACTTCCTTCGTCCTGCAAGAAGCATGCCAAAATGTCCCTCCCTGTATCTTGTAATGAATCTGAAATTGCCCACATACTGCTCATCCACTGTATATGAGATGAAATGCCATGATGTGATTGTAAGGAAGTTGGTTTTGTTTTTATTTATTTACTTATTTATTTTTACCTGCAATGGCCACTGGCCGTGCAATAAACTATTACTACTATTACTACTACTACTCATCCAGTTTTATCTCCCATGAAGAGATGTTTTTACTGAGCTGATGTGTCATCACATCTCAACTTCATTATTTATATATCATCTATCTTAAAAGGTGATGCTGGTATTAATTGGCAAGGTCTCTGTTATTCTTAGTTGCTAAAGATAGTGACATAAACCAGGGCTGATGTTTGTTAGGACAAGACAAATGGATCAGTTGCCCTGGGTCTCATTGTCCACAGTGGTGGCAGGAGCAAGAGGGTGTGTATGTGTCCTGGAGATGAATGTATGTTTCTTCCTATCACAGTTGCTGATGCCTCTGGGACCCCTGCTCCTGCCACTTGGGCCACCACCAAGGTCCTTGCTGATCTTGCAATGGGGTTCAAGAAGAAGGGGAAGGGATAAAATCATTTAGTCTTTGCTTGGTGAAAATGTGCAGTAAGTGAAGGAGGACTTCTTGAAATGACGCAGACATTTCAAACTTGTTTTTCTGCTTCCTGGCCATGATCAGTGGGATGTTTTCTTTGCAGGTTCTCTTGCTGGTAATAAATAAGGCTGAAACGAGATTTCGCCCTTCTTGGAAATCTCATCAAGAATAGGCTTCGTGACAAGATTTTCTCATTTTGATATTCTCGCAAGAGTCTCGCGAGAAACTTGAGGGTCTCGCGAGATTCTCAATAACCTCAAAATAGCAACAACAAAAAAAGGTCTGCGCATGCACAAAAATGCCCACCAGGGCCATTCTGCGCATGTGCAGCCATTTTGCACAAGCACAGATCATTTCTTGGATGTTTTTTGTATTCTTGAGTTTCTCGTGAGATTCTTGAATTTCTCACAAGAATCTTGAGTTTCTTGCAAGAATCTCACGAGATCTCTCCAGGGCTTTGAGATTCTTTAATTTTATTCTCATTTCAACCCTCATTTAATTTATTATTTGGTTAATTTATTACTAATAAATTAAACATGTTTTCTCCATTTTATATAGGCTAACTCCATTTCCTCACAATCTTTCTTTGAAATAAGAGTAACCAGGTGGCTAGCTCTGGCTGCAGCAGTCAGAATTCAATAAAGAGTTTTCCTTCCAACTATTGTGATCCAGTTATTTGTGAATTTACAGAAGAAGAGGACACAGTGACCAAGTTATTGGTTACAGAATCACACCAGCAGACCTTTCGAGGAGGGCAAGACAAGAACATTTACAAATCAGCAATGTGCAGTCAGCCAATGCAGTTCATGTGAATTACATCTAATAAATTCCACTAAAGCTTATAAGTTTCAGTAAGTAAGGGGAGTACTGCAGGGAGAGACAGTATTGTAAAATAAGGATCAAAAAAAGGGAGAGAGAAATAAGGTGGATGTTGAGGAGGATAATGAGGTAGGCTAGAAACAGGCATCCTTTCTGTTCTGTTTAATTAGACCATCAGCAAAATATACTAAGCAAGGACAGCACAGTGTGCAATAGCACCAAGTGCCCATTTGTTCTTGTGACAAGAACAAGGTGTGCAGAGTTAGTGCAATTACTGAATGCAGTTTCTTGATATTATTTTTAAAAGCTGATTGCGTGACTTTCTAAGGGAGTAAGATTTTGAAAAAGAAAAATTGTATCCCTTCTTCAAAAGAAAAGGAAAATAAATATTGTAATGTTTTGAAAGTAACCAAAACCTTTGGCATGAATTTCCTCTGCATATGGTATAGCTAAAAGTAAGCCTAAATCTGATCTGCTCCGCGTTTGTGCCATGCGAAAGCATAGCTACTTTTGCCCACCTTTAGCAATAGATGAAGACAGTAGTTCAAATGACTATTTGATAGGGATGAGACTTTCAGTTTCGGTTTAAACTGAGACTGCCCGATAATGCCACTCTTGGTTTAAACCGGGAGATCCAAGAATTGGGCCCGCTTGGTGCCTGATTATCGGATCTCGTATCTTCCCACTGAAGTCAATGGGAAATCCTCCCCATTGACTTCAATAGGAAGAGCCATGACCCGTGGGGAAGCCACAGGCACCCACCCCACTCCTGGCCTTGGAAGGTAGGGGTGTGGATAATTACCCCTAACACCCACACTCCCACCCACTGGGGCCCAATTTTACAACCCCTCCCCTCCCCGGGGCCCCTGAAAAGCATACTTACCAGCAGTCCCAGATCTGGGTCAGAGGGTGGGGGTGATGGCCACCACTGGCTGGGGTGTTGGCTCTGCTGTTGGTGGCTGGGTCTCCTCCACTGCTGGTGGGAGCTGGATCCGCTGCCAGGCCTGGATGCCCGGCAGCAGAGCTGACTCCTGCTGGCAGTAGAGGAGACCCAGCCACTGACAGCGGAGTCGGCATCCCAGCCAGCATCGGCCATCTCCTCTACCCGGACCTGGGACCACCAGTAAGATGATTTACAGGGGCCCTGGAGAGGGGGGAGTTGTGTAATGCTGGGCCCCAGTGGGTGGGGGTGTTAGGGGTAATTGATTCCCACCCCCACCCTCTGAGACCAGGAGTGGGGTGGGGAGATGCCCCGGGAGTGGTTTTGGTTTCTTCTGCATCAGCTCCCTCCCTGTGTCTCAGAGTTGGAGACTTTCCCTGAAGTCAATAGGAAAATTTCCCATTGTCTTCAATGGGAAACTTCTGACATCGATGAAACCGACACCGAGAGGGGATCTGAAACATAAGGGAGCCCCAACACCGATAGAAACCGACACCAATAATCAGTCTGGAGTTCCACCCCATATTTGACTGACCTCTAGCAATGAAATTAGTGATGACATTTAATAGGGAACTACAGAATATGCAAAAAAAACCAACCAAACAAAAGCACAGATTAACCAGAACTGAAATATGGAATTTTGCTACACTGATATTAATTGAATGGATGAGTAGGGTATGAAGACTGTTGATATGTTTCTGAATCAGCTGTTCTCAGGATTCAATGCAGCACCTTTCCTGGCCATAATCAGCAAACATCAAATGGGGGACTGCCGTTGTACTTTTTAGCTAGAATGACCACTCATGATTCTAGACCTTCAGAATTCACAATGGGATTTTCCTGATAAGAAGACATAAGAACTACCATACTTGGTCTGAGTAACAGCACATGTAACCCATTATCCTTCCTTCAGCAGTGACCAACCCTGGATGCTTCCATTGGATGTTTTTACACATATGTGGGGGTGCACCCCCACGTTTGCACACTTGCAGCTGTGACTGGGTCCATTTTAAATAGACTGCTATCACCCTCAGTCTGTCTGCGTGGAGCCCCTCTCCTCCACACCATAGAGCTGTGGGCGGATCAGTCACTGCTCCAGACTATCCCCTGCACCTCTATGGTGATGGTCTGGGCAACTCCTGGTAGCCATCTGCTGAGTAGATGGACTGTAGCTCTTCTTCCAGCTGGAGCCCTAAGTTTGGATGGCCCACTCTGCTGGTGGTGCTCCAGCATGTTCAGGAGCACTGCTAGAGGGGCTGGAGCAAAGCAGGTAGTGCCTGCTCCACTTCTGCTCTCCCTGCACCAGGGGCGGATGGTGGGCTTTGATGTTGGAGGGGCTCTGGGGCAGTAAAGCCAGGCCGGTGGACCTAGGGACTGGCGGGACTAAGGGCAGAGCCTAGCCTAGGGGTGGAGCTTAACCTAGGGGCAGAGCCAGGGATACAGTAGGCAGAGCCAGGGATATGGTAGGTGGAGTCAGGGCATAACCTTTGTCCTGCTGAGCCACTATTTCTATACCTACGATCTGTTTACCCTTTTCCTTGCAACATGGACCTGCCTGCTGTCATTCTCATTGTAACCAAGCCAAGCACGTGCACTTGAGACCTTGCATCTTCATGAATGTTAGACCCCTTGTCTCTCCCTCTGTTCCCCTTCCTAAGTCTCTCCCCCAGCTCCTGTCTCTCAGATTGTAAGCCCTAG